>JAQGDQ010000662.1:0-116880 GCA_030141605.1 Tubiluchus corallicola
ATACTTTCCTGTAACGTTCAGTACGCATTTTTTGGAGAAGAAACTGCATTTCTCTTCTGCTGGTTGTTCTCGTGGGTGGTAATAGAGGACAGTCATTCTTAACAGTTTATTGAGATATTTAAGATACTGAGATAATGAGATATTGAAATGAAACCTTGAAACATCAAAATAAATAATATTAAGTCTAGTAGAAATATATCTGGCGCTCGTATCATATGAAAAGTTAAACAGCTTCCGTGTTGATACATTATATGCAACCTTGAGTTTGCTAAGATTGTAAGAATAAAAATGTCTCCAAGTGAACATAGAATAAAAAGTAGCGCAGTAAGTAGTGATGTATATGTATGGCTGGCTGACTGAATGACTGACGTACTTACTCGCGGGTTTACTTGTGGAAATTTCGAAAAGTTTAGACATTTTTTAAAGACGCATTTACTCATGCAAGCGTACAGGTGAATATATTTTGAGATCTGTAAGCAAATTGAGTTTTATTCTTATTACTGTGACTGAAATACGTGGATTTTCTGTAATTCTTATATCTCTAAGTGCAATCTGGTGTAATATAAACTATTTTTCCTATCTGCTTCATAAATCATTTTGAAATACAATAAGTTTTTTCGATATTTTTATTTTAATTTTATTAAACTTTTTTTTTACTAAACTTACTATGTGCCTTATTATTTATCTTCCATTTTGGTATTACTTTTACGTATTTTTGTGATGCATTCATGTACATATATAAATGGATTTTACACTATACAAAAATAAATAAACTTAAACTTAAAGGATTTTACACTATACAAAAATAAATAAACTTAAACATAAACTGAACTACCGACGGACTGAAAGAATGAACGAACGAAAGATTAAAGGAAGAACGAATGAATAAATGAGTGAATTACAGAGCTTATCGCAAAGTATCGTCACATGGCGTATGAAGGTTTATTTTAATAGGCTGGAAGCTCCCATATACCATGAACCTAATTAAGGAATGAGCAGTAAAATAATGTGGCTTCGTGGCTAATGTGGCTTCATGGCTTTTGATATAAACGCATTTTGCACAAACGACCATAAAACCAATTTTTATCTCTTTCGCTTGAAACTGTCACGACTCCGTAAAAAGATAATTCGATTTACGGCCTGATACAGTTTTATTCATGCCCTTTTGAAGTGTTTGTTTCAAATTCTGTAAAGAGTAGTTTGTTCATTATTCTCGTTAACTCACTCCTCAATTTCTTTACTGGCGCACTCACAAGGTTTATCATAGAAAACTGTGGCGCACTCACAAGGTTTATCATAGAAAACTGTGGCGCACTCACAAGGTTTATCATAGAAAACTGTGGCGCACTCACAAGGTTTATCATAGAAAACTGTGACGCGCTCACAAGGTTTATCGTAGAAAACTGTGGCGCACTCACAAGGTTTATCATAGAAAACTGTGGCGCACTCACAAGGTTTATCATAGAAAACTGTGGCGCACTCACAAGGTTTATCATAGAAAACTGTGGCGCGCTCACAAGGTTTATCATAGAAAACCGTGGCGCACTCACAAGGTTTATCATAGAAAACTGTGGCGCGCTCACAAGGTTTATCATAGAAAACTGTGGCGCGCTCACAAGGTTTATCATAGAAAACTGTGGCGCACTCACAAGGTTTATCATAGAAAACTGTGGCGCACTCACAAGGTTTATCATAGAAAACTGTGACGCACTCACAAGGTTTATCATAGAAAACTGTGACGCGCTCACAAGGTTTATCATAGAAAACTGTTTACTAGAGTACACTGACATGAGGGGTTTATTAACTCGGCTTTTTAGGACATTTAAAGGAAATTCTCTTATTTTTTGAGATATTTGACATCACGCTGAAATGGTTTATTCGAACGTGTTCATTAAGACGGTTTATACCAATATGGTTTATCATAACTGTTTATAGTCACGTTTCACAAGACCAGAAGTTGTTCCTATTATCACGTGGTCTATCAGAACGTTTTGTATGGTATTTCAGCAGCAAAATGAAGCAGCTGTTATGGAGATGCCTCATAGGCACAGACAGAGATAAAAGAGATAGACAACTCGTTAAAATTTAATGCCTTCATCTTTATAACGTAAGACACCATCAACCAAATAACCATGATGTTGAGAAACAATAAACTGCCTCCATATTTATTGATATTTTTCTGAATCTTGTCTCCTCAGCAGCCCAAACATAAACTTTTATGTAAAAGTTTTGACAGTTGAGAAAGATTAGTACATAATGATAAATTTTCCACATGCAAGAGGAAAGTTGTTACTTTCTGATTGCCTTCCTATCCCAGTCGCTTGCTGTCCGTTGTGTGGAAGTTGGAATTGTACATTGTAGTTAGGTGCTGCCATCTATGTGCTAATCCTGTTACATTCTACCAGCTGACTTACCTTCAGTATAATTGTATGGTCCAATGAATACACACTGGTCCTCTCCCTATTTATGGTTGTTGTGAAGCCTGTGCAACTCTGCATAGGTCAAGTTCTATACCTGTATACTGGCTGTGAAACAGGTTCTACTGACTGTTTTTGATTTCTAGGTTTTGCTCAATGTTTAGTGCAGCAGTTTTGCTACTCATGTTTTCTGTAGTTCAATAAATACTTTTCTGTTGTGTGCAGTGCAAATATTTATTATAGATTTTTGGTTACTATCCATACTTCTCTGTGTCTAAACTCAATCATAACAAAGTGATTGAACAACAACTTCAAAAATGACTTCACATATTGTATCTACATCATGTTCGAAGTCTATGTAGTTAAACTTGTGCTTTCTATCAATTCTAGCGAATCTAAATCAAAATCACAGAGTAGACCTAGTCAAAACTGAGTGCTGTTGTAACCCAGTGTTTTAAAAATGCTGAAAACTAATTAAAGATAGAGAAATTTTAGTGCACGTTACTCAACAAGTGCAAAAAGTTCTACCATTAACTTTAGTTACATTCATCTAGCCTGGGTCACTTATGTGAGTTACGTAAATCAAAACTATTACATCAAAAACTGTCATCTCGCCTGGGTCTCTTATGTGAGTTACGTAAATCAAAACTATTACATCAAAAACTGTCATCTCGCCTGGCTCTCTTATGTGAGTTACGTAAATCAAAACTATTACATCAAAAACTGTCATCTCGTCCAGTGTAGAACTATTCATTAAAATAATACTAAATAATAAGTCATATATATATATATATATATATATATATATATATATATATATATGTACGCACATATGTAGACTTGACACTTATTGTACTAGTGCGTACATTTAGTAATACAAAGAACACCTGATTAAGAAAAAAACTACTTTCGTCTCAATTGACCGTTCACCCTTTAGTAAACTATCCTGCAATAGAATCGTGTTGACCTACTTAATAGGTAGATGACCTACGTAATGACCTATGTAAAATTTATCACATATGTGACAAGAGAATTATTTGTACTAATAACGACAGAGTTGGCAGGAACATTTGAACATATAAACTGACAATGATCAGGACATCTATAAATGATATTAACATGAACAAATATGTATAATATAGAAAATTATTGCCAAAAAATGGACGGAATGCAAATGAAAATCAATGCATCAGGAAACTTCAACCGTGCACGATCTATCACTTGATAGGCTGAGCAAACAAGTGCACAGTAAGCATGGCACCATCTATCACTTGATATGCTGAGTAAACAAGTGAACAGTAAGCATGGCACCATCTATCACTTGTATGCTGAGCAAACAAGTGAACAGTAAGCGTGGCACCATCTATCACTTGATATGCTGAGTAATTAAGTGAACAGTAAGCATGGCACCATGTATCACTTGATATGCTGAGCAAACAAGTGAACAGTAAGCATGGCACCATCTATCACTTGATATGCTGAGTAAACAAGTGAACAGTAAGCGTGGCACCATCTATCACTTGATATGCTGAGCAAACAAGTGAACAGTAAGCATAGGATCATCTATCACTTGTATGCTGAGCAAACAAGTGAACAGTAAGCGTGGCACCATCTATCACTTGTATGCTGAGTAAACAAGTGAACAGTAAGCGTGGCACCATCTATCACTTGATATGCTGAGTAATTAAGTGAACAGTAAGCGTGGCACCATCTATCACTTGATATGCTGAGTAATTAAGTGAACAGTAAGCGTGGCACCATCTATCACTTGATATGCTGAGCAAACAAGTGAACAGTAAGCGTGGCACCACCTATCACTTGATATGCTGAGCAAACAAGTGAACAGTAAGCATAGCACCATCTATCACTTGTATGCTGAGCAAACAAGTGAACAGTAAGCGTGGCACCATCTATCACTTGATATGCTGAGCAAACAAGTGAACAGTAAGCATGGCACCATCTATCACTTGTATGCTGAGCAAACAAGTGAACAGTAAGCGTGGCACCATCTGTCACTTGATATGCTGCGTAAACAAGTGAACAGTAAGTGTGGCACCATCTATCACTTGATATGCTGCGTAAACAAGTGAACAGTAAGCATGGCACCATCTATCACTTGATATGCTGAGTAATTAAGTGAACAGTAAGCATGGCACCATCTATCACTTGATATGCTGAGCAAACAAGTGAACAGTAAGCGTGGCACCATCTATCACTTGATATGCTGAGCAAACAAGTGAACAGTAAGCATAGGATCATCTATCACTTGATATACGGAGTGAATAGTAACCATGCCACCATCTATTATTTGATATGCTGAGTAAACAAATGAACAGTAAGCATGGCACCATCAAGCAGACATAATCATCAATTCCTTGTAACTTAACATTTTCTTTAAAACTTCATGTTGCACTAACATTGTAATAAGTGCGAAAATGCACTCAAGGAACAACTAACAAACAAAAGATAATAATAAACAATCATGGTAAACACTTCCAATAAAGTTTTTTAAATTCTTTATAACAAGAACAATATCCACTTCATAACGGCCCACTATGTAATCAATTGTATCAAATTTTTATTGGAAAAATTCAACGTTTATTTGACTATCCACATCAGAGAAACTAACAACAGTTTTGATTTTAATAGAATAAATTAAATTTTACATCCAGCTAGAAATATCATTAAAAGCATTTTACTGTCTAAATATACTGTTTTTTTTTAATTAATCAATAATGATTGATTGCATTTTTCTTATTGTATCCGCTATGATTATTGTTTCTATAGATGTTCGTTATGATTGTCATAATTAGAGGCTGAAGCTGAGTCAGTTGCTACTACATCAGCTGACTCACACAGTAAATCAGCTAATTCGGTTGAGGTTGACTGACTTTTCAGCTGAGTTGGCTTAAAGAAAAAAATCAGCTAAGTCAGCTAAAGCTGCGATTTTTTTAGCTAAATAAATGACAAATTGTTAGTTAACTGTTAAATTATGAAGACAAATTTTTTAAATAATTTGTGTTGCTTATACACAGAAAAACGCTGATGTACAAATTTAAATAATGCACTTAGAGATCATCACGACTCGTAATGTTTTTGTTGTTGTTTTGAATTTAAAAGTATTCTTTATATTTTTCCAGCTGCTAGTGTACAATAAAAGTGTTGAATTTTTCTAAAAGAAACTGAATAAAATTAATTATACAGTTGACTGTTTATGAAACTTCCAATAAAACTTGTACAATCAAAAGTGACCATTGAGCAAAAACATGATGCAGTTTATCTCACAGCCGATAACTAATATAAACAACGAAAAAAACAAATTACATTTGAATAAAATAGTAGCACCAAGCATCAGAAACATGAGGTATTTGTGTTTTTTTTCATTAAACTTATGCATCCAGAAATGGAATGATGAGAATTCAGTAAAATACACAACAACCAATTGACACTGATGTTCTAAATTCATGTACAAATAATGAATTAACTACATTCAGGTGAAGGTTCAGACCTCTCAACTCTTAAAATTTTACCACGAGTCTCAGATTTTTACCTCGTTTCTTACAATCTAGTGGTTGGCATTAGCTTTCTCAAGGCAAACAAAAACACGAAACTTTTCTTCTGCAAACCACTTTGGAACGCTGCCAACCACGTCCAAACAGACCCATTAATAAGATAATTTTGCATGGAAAACAATCAGGACCAGCCACCAAATTTATCAACGTATTGAATTAGCGAAGTTACTATGAAGTTGTTTAACATTTAATTACATCTTTTCGACAAAAAGTTTTGCACATAGAGATCACAACCTGGTTTTACATTTGCCATTTAAATTTCCGGGTTTGAATGAAGACTCTCCTGCTTTCCACAGCTTTTTTGTTAATCTCCAGATTTGCTGTCTTCTCTCATTGAGAGGTCTGAAACTTTGAACTTGTTCTCGATAACCTAACTGTGACATTTGCAGCAAAATGAAGAAAACATAAAAGAAGAGAAAACTCTTTCTTAAAAAAAGTTTTTGGTTGAGCATGTAGCTAAAGAAATCCTTGGCTAAATGAAGTATGTGCACGTGCTGCCATCTAGGACAAAAGTTGCAAAGCTAAGGCGATGGTGATGGCATTACATACAAACCTTAAACATGCAATTTTTTGTTGTTCTTCAAACACTGAAACATTAACTTAAAAAAAAAACGGACAATTGTGTAAACATTTGTTCAGAATAAAGAATGCTCTAAAATATTGAAAACTATAATAGCTTATTTTAAATCAAAGCTTAGATTAAATAATAATTACCTCGGATACTCAAATGTCATTAAACTTTCAAAGCTACGCACGACTGAGTGAATCTACTAGGCGTCTTTTTGTCACATGTGTGTGGCCGACAAATAGAAGGCGGTACCGTGATAACCATGATCATGAACTGCAGTGTTAGTTCTGATGTCATATGATGTAGAATCCATTTTCGTGATATCACGCGTTTAGAGAAACAGTAACACTTACGCAAACATGCTTGAAGTGCAAAGGAAGATGCCTGCCATTGCACAAACTGTAGTTAGTTTCTGGCATAAGCAATAGCAGTGTTCAGTTGCCGTTAATTAACGTTCTAAACCAATTATTCAAATATAAAGAACAATTGTTAACTTTTATAGGCAAGAAAATGTATATTTTAGGACAGTAAATTAAAATGAGATTGAGTGTAAACAATTGTCCGGTCTTCCTTTAAGAGCTAAAAGACTGCTGTAAGCAATGATTCAGTGTTTAGTTACAAGCCAAAAGCCAGCCTACGTAATGTCTCGTTGATTGTAAATCAATATTGACAGGTGAAAATTAATCAGATCTCGTATAACCTGAGGCCGCCACCAAATTTTTCCTCATCATCGACTCGTTCAGCCTGGACAAAACTTAGAACAATGATGTCCTTCAACATACAAGCAGCTACGAGTGCAACGTTCATCCTTCGTAGCATGCATCCGTCTTTGCGCTCGTGTCGGCCGCAGACGGACCACTAACAAATGGCCGAACTTGACAGTCGCCCTCCTCTAGCGAGGCATATGCAGCGACATCTCTGAGGCTGAAAGAGCAGAAAAGTGTGTTAGGGGCGTCAAAGCAGCTTCCTTAACTCAGCATTGCAGCCACACAAAATTTCCTGGATAATGCATTCGAAATGTAGAATTTATGCAGTCAAAAGTAAAGACCCATAGTTACTGAAGGTCGGTAATGAAATCATTTAGTGAGAATGACCAATGGCCATCGTTACAGTCGTTATTAGTGAAGAAAGCAAAACATCTCGCCAGCTGCTTTAACACCCCTCGACGCTTGTCTGCTCCACCAGGAGGTTAAAATCAACACAAATTATCGTACAGCTACGCACAATTGAGCAAAATACAGGCAGGTGTGCGAGTTAGCACAGTAACTAATTAGTACTAACTACTAACTAACTAACTACTCAGTACTAACTAGCCACTATTTGCACCTGTTGAATGTATTCGTGCTAAGTGATTTCAGCTAAAGCTACCAAAAAATAATATTAATTTTGCATAGAGATAATATCTTAAAAAGGATCAACATATGATTTAGACGCGTATCATTGTGACTGAAATGTTAGTACGTTATGATTGACCAATGGTAAATAAATACAAATCTTCTTAGAATACATTACCCTGCTCATAGCATCTTCCAAAATGAATAATTCTGGTACAAAAACCTATTTACAGACTGCTATGGCTAACGTTTTTTTACACAACAATGTACCTCTAACATGCACACATCTACAAATTCAAAGCGGAAAAAAGGAAATTGAACTTCATAAATCTAGTTTAACTGGATACGGTGAAGTTCAACAATTTCCTCCATAACTCGTTAGCCAGAGACAGACCGGGCCAATTTCTTTGTATCCATCAAAATTTTTAAAGTTTTTTTTTTCATGTAAACGATAATTATTACATACAATTTCTATAACTACTACAGATTTCTAAATACTGTAGTGCCCTAGAATTGAAGAAGAGCGGAGTGCTATTCGAATGCATTACCCAACTGCTGTTTACAACGATCAATGAAAAAATAATCTAAATTAGTTTCGTTTGCTACTGATTTATTACAGATAATGGTGAGAAAAAACTAGCATAGCATCCTCAACGGATGAATTCATACTGGAAAGTAGACCTTCTCAAGAGAAAGCAATTCTTGCGAATAAAAGAACGTGATGAGCACCATCAAAGCAAATGGGAAATGATTTTTCTAAGCGAAGAGATGCTTGTAAAATTAACAGGAAATACTTTGCCAGCCCCGATTCTTAGAAAAGAAATAAATGTGACGATCATGCATCTCCATTTGCATTAACTATCTACAGAAAATAGTCATGGAAGATTTCTTGTAACAGTCACTAAACTTAAACAAAGTTCTCACAGAACACTTTCTGAAAAGGCCGACTTCCCATTACAAGTATCTTCTACAAGTCTGGTTTATACATCGTCTGTTTGTTTTCTTCTGCAAACACGCATGTGCAATGCACTTCAACAGTGGCAATTGTAAACTTTTCCCAGGAATCTCATCCAAGAAAAATCTGTGTTACAATGCACATCTCACTTGTGCGTCTTTCGCGTGAACGCTGGGCATGTCGGCCCGATTAAAATTCAAAACCAGACGAAGTACAAACCGGACCTGAGTGAATATCTATCCTTGGATGACCAGTTACATTCATTTTTCTATGAAATACTATGCAGATATGAATGGGTCAACTGTCACTGGGTGGTTTTCGTTCAAATACAAATATTTCAGCACCCATCACAAGAACTCTCAACCAGCATTATTAATGTAAACAGTCATTTCGAACTTTAGAATTTACATTTAAATTAGACTATTAGTGATCATCTTTTAAACTGTCAGAGTGACCTTAAATATTCTCTAATGGTGTGTTCACACTAGCAAGTAACTTGCAAGCATGTTCAGACTAGAGAATAAAACTTGCTGCAAGTTACACTCTGCCAGCAAGAGTGAGCTGACACTCACTTCACTATTCACTGCAAGAAGTGTCAATCGTAACTTCCCTAGGCGTTCACACTAAATAATAACTTGCAGCAACTGTCGGAGAGTTTGCAATAACTTGCCGACAGTAACTCACGACAAAAACTTGCTAGTGTGAACATGCCATTAGTGCTAGCGGTGGTTCATTTAGTTTATTCCAGTTACTACATCATAATAATTAAATGTTAATTGGGTTAAACTGAATATTTGCTAAAATTTAGTTCCATAGACCAGACTAAGCCAATTTTTATTCTCTTTGTATAGTCTATTGCCATTGCCACTCTAAAGGTTTTAATTTTAAATTCTAAAGTTTTAAATTATAGTTTGCATTAATTACATTCATGAGGGCTCCCGTAAACAGGTGAGGAAATATTTCGTATTTGAATAAAAACTATCCGTTGACACATTCATATCTGGTTAGTACTAAGCAAAAGTTTCAAATTTATATTGCATTTCTGTTCCATTGTTCGTCATCGCCGCATTGTTTTCGGCTTTTACTTAATAGTCAGTTCTACATCATTGTTGACAGTAAGCCTTTGTTTCAAATTGCATTATTTTCTAAGACTATCAGCATTACATTGTTCTATGTTTTCTATCATTGTTCATCATCATTACATTGTTCTGCGTCATTTACTACTGTTCATTGACAGGTATAATTATCCTCTCATGGTCAATCATAGCTGCAAATGAAGAGACGCAAGTCGTAATCAACAGAAGTAGAATGAGCATCAACAATGATAAAGAAAATTCATCACTAAAAAATCTAATGTTTTTTAAATTAATAATAAAAGTCGTTAGGAAATTATAGGCGAAAACAATGTATTGTTCGGGGACATGAAAATTACCACTTACTCGTCGTAACGGGGTAGCGGCTTATTGTAACCTCTTTTCCCATATAGCCAGTAGGTATTGACGATTTTACCCTGAAAAAGAAACATTACAATCTTTACAACAATACAGCTTTACAATGGGTGGAGGTTTTTTGCCCGAAATAGTCTAACCGAGGTTGTGAATCAGTGTTGCTATGCTGGTTTTCGTCATTCACTGGGATGAGATAATTTAATTTTCTTTTCAAGATAGTAAAAGAACATTTCATTACACGGGAGAGACTTAGGCAACATGACCACAGTGACAAACAGATGAAAAACAAGTAAGCCTTTTCACAGTTTTGTTGTGCTCACGCGGAGTTGTTGTAGCTCAAAGGTTAAGTGTACCACAGCAACAAGTGTTAACTAACAAACCCCATGTAGCATGCGGGTAAAGCAAAGTCATCTGCCGCATCAGTTCAGTAACTTCTGTTGTTTTACGTGAGCTTTACTTAATTATGCATAAGTCTGCGCGTACAGTGATCTACTAGCAGGATCTTGCTTGGGAACAGCTGTTAAAATTGTTACTATTACAATAGCTCGGGCTGCGAGGCGCTGTCAAGTGTACACAAATATGTTGTCTGGTACACCTAACCTTTGACCTTTTCACCAACACCGTCAATCGCTCGAACTGTGAAAAGGCTTACTAACAAGGTAGGTTCATTTTGAGATGATATTACGGCAATAGAATATATGTTTCAGGAGATATAGCACTTATTCCTGTGAAACATACCCGAAGCTTATCAACATTAACACAGTAGGCGCCGCTTTATAAACTCACTTTGGTGCCGCCGTGTTTTGACCCTATTAACCAACTGAACCTATTAACCAATGGGTGTAGTACTACTGGCACAGAAGTATAAGTCACCAGTTTACTATGCACTGCAAAGGTGTTTAATCAATTTTAGAAACGAACTAATGCCTAAGTTCCTTTGTGCAGTTAAAAATTAGAAAAAATATTTTAAAATATTAATTTATGTAAGTGAATTAGCAATAAGTTAAAAAGTATACTTTTCTAAATCACAGATTTTTCTAAGTCTGAAATTACAAAAATTACAAAAATTCCTACAAGGTCGGCTGCTTTATTTTCTCACAAAGAAATTGGCCCACAAAGTTCTCGTAATTATAAAAATGTTGAAAATCTGTTGTTGTGCATGACAAAAACAGTTCTGAATCGTCTGCTCACTTACTCTGCTCTTATTTGATGTTTACTCTTGTAAGTCACAAGGAATACCGGCTGATTACTGTACCTGCATCTTTGACTGTTAACTCATTAAGCCTGAAAGCGTGATTTGCAACGAGAGCATCAAAAGGAAACCGCTAGGGAAGTGATTAAATGTTTAGCTTCCAGAAATTCTTTGGGTAACAGTGGGCAACAGATTCAAAGCAAAACCGCTACCCTAGCGTATTAGTGCATGATAAACGTACCTGTTTATAAACAAAATGGTACTTAACATAATTGTTTCTACATATATAATGCACAAAAGGGAAGTAAAGATGACATAAAAGTAGGAAAGGCTCTTTGGTGACATACAAATATCTTATTTTAAGTAGGTGAATGAAAAATATTGAGTCAATTAAGCTGAATTATTTAAGTCAATTACCGATAGTTTTTATGTATATTTGAATAGAAGCGTTTTTGAGTCAATAAAGCAATTGAGCCTATTAACCTAAAGTCCATTAAGCAGCGCCTACTGTAGTAAAAAAGTATTAATTTTCCCATACCTTCGTCATGTCACCATTCTCAGTACTCTTTAGCGGACGCTAAAGAGAAAGAAATATTTTCAAAAATATTATATCAATCAAAATTTAAAATTTTGACCAAATTTGGATCTACCATCATTTTAAGATCGGTCGGGTCTTAGTGACTTTTTTCGGTTCTGGAACTAAATTGAATCAAAATAAACTCAAGCCGATGTTGATAAGCTGGAGCCAAAGTGGACTCGTCTGGAATGCCAGACAGCTTGATCAAAATGCTTAAATTACAAAAAAGATCACCTATCCAGCTACCCATTAAAATCAGTGCTGTTTCAATTTCAGAATGATGTAATGTAAAGATATGTCAAGAAAACATAAATAAAAATGTAAAAACTGCTGTCGTCATCATCATTATCATCATCACCACCGCCGCCGCCACCACCACCACCACCAGCACCACCCCCACCGCCACCTCGATCATCGACCGCTGTCATGATGGATCACCATCACCACCACCATCATCGACCGCTGTCATGATGGCCACAGCCAATGTCAATAGCATCATCACTGTCATTGTCGTCATTATCAGTGCTAACAACTCCAGCATTTTCGTCGTCGTCGTCATTGCCAGCAATGCCACCATCAACACCAACAACATCATTATCGCTGCCGTCATCACCAACATCATCACCATAAACACCGTACCTTGATACTCATCTCCCCACGCTTGTTCATTTCGTAACCTTCATTTGAGCATCTTAAACCTTTGAAGAAATGTTCGCTGATCTGAATGCGATTTGCTGCAAAAACAAAAAAAACAACTTCATCAGAAGTCCACGTTAAAAACAGCCTTACACCTATATTTAAAAAAATATAACAACAAAGCTATTACAATGGGTTGACTCTTGCAGGACCGTATAAGCAATTGCTGCATTTTGCATGGGTTCATGAAAAACTGCTCCCACTAAGCAGCGATTACATTATACTTGACAATTTCTCTAGGTTTCTACTCCTCACACAATGGATTTTCTTGCAAAATTATATATGAAATGCATTTGCTTACATTAGACAAATTAAAAATCGTTTTTAACTGAAAAATTGAAAAAAGGCTTTCAGTAACTACGCTATTTGCACTGCAACAAAGTACAGTATCACTTGTGTGCAATCGGCTAATGCAGAAAATTTCAACTATCACGCAAGTGTACGCCAGACCAAGTTACTTGATAAGCAAAGCTGGAGTGCCTGAAAAGGGCGTGCTTTTCTTAATTTTGTACTATTAGTTTGCCTTTCCAGAAACTTTCAAATGGACTATAATTTATACACAAACGATTATCTAGCAGTACGGAATAAGAAATTTCACATTCTTGGGACTGACATGCCTAAATGAAAAAAATAGAACTTAGTTAACAGTGTACGCTCACGGCTGATCAAGCATTTTCCGGGTAAACATCCAAGAAATACCTAATGGTAAAAATTGGATCAACCGTGAATCGAACACATCCTACAGACCGATTCCCATATTGCATAATACGAATGGCTTCTATACTCCTGTTAGCTACAATGTCAACGCTTAGAGGTCATAGTAACAGAAATGCCGACAAAACATTGATAAAACTTTGTGTTACTACAGCGGAAGAGAGTTACTAGTACATACGTCTACTTGTAGCCTCCATTTTGCCTGCGAAGCTAATGGAGTCACCAAACAGACAATAACGTGGCATCGTCAACCCGACTACGCCAGCCACGCACGAGCCCGTATGAAGACCTAAAGTGTAAAATATAAAACATTTATTTGTTTATCTGTCTAATTAGATGTTTGTTTCTTTCTTTCTCTTTCTTTCTTTTTTCTTTGACAATTTCATTATTTGTTTGTATATAATAAAATGTTTATTTACTTGCTTGTCTAATTAGCTGTTTGTTTATTTGTTTGTTTATTTATTTCATTCTTTCTTTCTTTTGCTTTGCTTTCTTTTTTCTTCTTTTTCTCTTTCACAATTTCATTATTTGTTTCTATATAATTAAAATGTTTATTTATTTGCTTGTATAATTAGCTGTTTGTTTATTGCTTGTTAGTTCATTTGCTTGTTTGTTTGTTTCCTTCTTTCTCTCTTTTGTTTTCATTTCTTTTTTTTCTTTTTTTATCTTTGATTATTTTATAATTTATTCATTCACTCACTCATTCATTCATTCTCCTACATATCCAATGATTGATTGATTTATTCTGTCATTCATTCAAGCACTCACTCTTTCGTCCGTGTTTTCAAAGCACAGAGATTTTTAAGTTGACTGTAACTGCCACCAGGGACAAATCATCCACTTGCAAATCCTGAAAAAGATTTCTGATTTTCTGCTTATAACCAACAACAATCCTACAAGCAATTCTTCAAAAGCTTCAAGTAAAAGTTATGAACTGTTTTCTCAAACAATACAGCCGTCATGATGAAACTGATACTTCTACACGGCGAAATAACACAGTTGCTAAAATCAGTTCAGAAATATCGCAGCTGCAAAAGAGGACTCACATTACCTATGTGCAACTGAAGTCTTTTTCCTGCTTTGTGTCGAATTTTGAAGTCCACAGTGGCACTTAACAAGTCGAGCGCACAGTTTGCTATCTCACACAAATGCCTATTACCATTCCTGACTGGCAAACCGCTAACGACCATGTATGCATCACCTATCGTCTCTATCTGTAATTTTAAAAAATGCAATTGCAAAGAGATTATATAGGCACAACTTTAGAGATGCTCCCTCCCCATTTACAGCGTGTTTTATTTTAAAAAGATCAGAACTGCACCTATTATTTTTGTAGCCATCCTTCTTTCACATACAGGGTATTTCTTAGTTCCCATACAGGGCCTTCGTTAGTTACCATAAGGGCCCATAAGGACCTTTCTTAGTTCCAACGCAGGGCATTTCCTAGTTACCATACAGAGCCTTTCTTAGTTCCCATACAGAGCCTTTCTTAGTTCCCATACAGGGCTTTTCTTAGTTCCCACAGAGGGCCTTTCTTAGTTCTCATACAAGCCTTTCTTAGTTCCCATACAAGCCTTTCTTAGTTCCCATACAAGCCTTTCTTAGTTCCCATACCGGCCTTTCTTAGTTGCCATACAAGCCTTTCTTAGTTGCCATACAAGCCTTTCATAGTTGCCATACAAGCCTTTCATAGTTGCCATACAAGCCTTTCTTAGTTGCCATTCTTGGCCTTTCTTTGTTCCCATTCAGGGCATTTCCTAAGTTGCCTTTTTTAAATCGGTAAGCCACCATTAACAGCACTTCAATCTGGACGCAAAGTGAACATAAATCCGCATTATTATAGTATGCGGAGGTCAAAATACAGCAAGTCCTCGCTTAACGACGCCCCACTTAAAGACGTTTCATTTTAGCGAAGCTATTCTTTTGACACCTCTTTTCATTAAATGCGCATTTTTCGTTTGGCGACATTCCGTCTGACGATGGATTTTGTTGGGAACACATTAGCAACGTTAAGCGAAGACTTACTTACAATGTTTCACTACATGCAACTAACAACCAATATGTGTAGCAAATATAATAATAAAATGACAGGTGAAATCTATGTCCAGATACATCACACAAAGTTTTGATTGCTAGCAAGGCAAAGTTACTGGTAGAAAATTCTCACTTTACCTTATACACATCGTGCACTTCAACGATTTCATCGAAAACCCCGTACACGTCGTTTAAGAAATCGACAATCTGCAAGAAAAATCGGAAAGAGCGTTAAACACAGCGTGCTTTAACTCCATCAGGACTGTAAGCGATTGCTGCATTTTGCATGGGTTCATGAAAAACTCCTCTCACTAAGCAGTGACTACGTTATATTTGACAATTTTTCTAGGATTCTACTCCTCACACAATGAATTTTCATGCAAAATTATATATGAAATGCATTTGCTTACCTTAGACAAATTAAAACTCGATTTTTGACATATAAATTGAAAAAAGCTTTCAGTAACTGCAGTGTTCGCACTGTAACAATGTACATTATCGCTTGTGTGCAATCGGCTAATGCAGAAAATTTCAACTATCCAGACACAACAGCATGATACACTTTGGCCAGAAACTTATTGTATTTTTAAAGAGAAATTCTTGTTAAAAGATGAAACGACCTTAATTTCTCATTGCTGATCGGTTGGCTTTTCCTGGAATAACATAACCGCATAACGCTGGACAGTTTGGACTGTAGCAAGCAGGCAATCAATAAAATAGTGTGTATGATCACACAAGTATACACCACACTAAGCTACACAGGCTAAATTGGAGTGCCTGAAAAGGGCATGTTTTTCTTAATTTTATCCAATTAAATCACTGATAAATGTTTCAACAATTAACATGATTGAATAGCCGCAATTCTCCTCAATCGAACAGTGCCTAATTAGTAATCATTTAGTTAAGTCTGTGTTTATACAGTAACAGAAAACTCACAAGTCATATAAGACCCATTTTGAATGGTGCAGTCCTGAAAGAGTTAATTAAAACAAGCATTGTACAAGACGCATGCAGCATTACTACCATGTTATACTGCATACGGGATTGCTTCCGACAACGAAGCCAGAGTTGAGACACTAGCTGCATTTTCATGATCGATTAAACCATCCGATAATCGTTTATAATCGATGAATGCAGACAAAAACCACGTGTTTGCGCTTATGAGAAACCGCCACATCTAAGTGGCAATATCAGCATGCCAAGTTTCTGCACAAATGCAAAGCCACATTGCTTGACTTTACTGCAGTGATGGCTGAAAGTATCGTGCAATTTTTGTGAACTTTTATGAAATTGACACTAGAAGGCAGTAAATTTGCATCGGCAACTGAAAAATATCGGAAATAAAAACTATTCGGTCCCGCATTTAAGTAAGCGAAAAAACGTTGTGTTTACTCAAAACTGAGGCACATAACCAAAATATATGGCTGCTACAGAACCACATACCATAAGCATGTATAACTGTGCTAGTGAGAGAGACATTAAAAAAAATGTCGCTAGAATTTTTTTGAAAAATTATGGTAACCAACAGGGTCAACTTTAATCACTTGTATCATCGCAATGTCACAGCCCGTATCAGAAAATACCTTATCATTATCCAAATTTACCCCACTTATGAATCAACAAGGTTTTTCAAAAGCCGCGCTTTCACAGGCTTCTCGACTTCACCAACTATCTGAAAATTTTTAAGTCCAACAATTGCCAAACATGTGCCAAAAGTTTGCCAAACAGTGTTCACCATTGTTGCTAAAGTGTCGTTAGAAAAAATTTTAAGATGAATAAAACGCCAAACTTGCTACCGCGCTAAACTGTCATAAAGTTGTCGTAACATGCGATAAAACGTTCGCAACAATTTCAGAACTCACGAGATTTTGTCGAACATTTTGCGACGCTTTTGAGAAGGTTGAGACGACTTTTGTGATTATTTTTCCACATTTTT
Organism: Tubiluchus corallicola; assembly: GCA_030141605.1. NCBI lineage: Eukaryota > Metazoa > Priapulida > Priapulimorpha > Priapulimorphida > Tubiluchidae > Tubiluchus > Tubiluchus corallicola. Next base: position 17,444 of record JAQGDQ010000662.1, read on the forward strand.
GCAAACCTCAGTTGTCCCTCACTTCTTTCTGTGAAACTGTCAAGAAATGATCGCGAAGTACTAACACGAGTGTCATGTAACATTTGTTTTGCAGCATAAATATCGATGAAATTGCAACGTCGTGCGAATTTCGTGCTTTATTCTTCCGATTTTCGCCTCAGAAAAAAGCCCAGAATTTGCAAAACTGCGGCAAAAGTCACACGAAAGACAAAACACAGTTGCTGGAAAAATTTGGCCACTGTTGGAAAACTTTTGACTGTCACAAAAATGGCAAGTCCACGAGCAATCCTGACTTAAAACATCTAACATTGTCACACGCAAGAAAACTCAAACAGAATTAGGAATAAAACAGTTGAATTTACACTTTACATCTCGGTAAAAATGCTAACCTGCATCGGGCTGCTATCAGAAGAGAGTTCTGAGAAGCCAACAATGTCAGAAAAGTAGATAGACACGGCTTCGTAATGTTCCGGCGGAACGGGCTTTCCCAGCTTCAGTGATTCGGCCACGGAGCTGTAAAAAACGTACGCGTTAATTCATTAAGAATCGGTACTTGAAAAACAGGTCGCTACGTCCATGAACAAAAGCATTGAGACACGAAAGAGCCATCCTCCAGGAATCATTATTATTATTAATCTACTGACTATTCAAATTTAGATAAAATATACAACGGTTTATATGCTGTTTATTGAGTGCAGACGATCGGTTCGACAAGAAATATTATTATCAATGCTCGAAATTAAGCCAAAAGAAATAATAAGTACATTTATAACAGTGCAATTAGTAATCCACATTTTATACTCTTCTGAGTTTATGATTTTTCGTTCCTCGGTAATAAGCCTTTTTCACAGTTCCACGGAGCAATGATGATGATCGTGAAAAGGTCAAAGGTCAAGTGAAAGTGAACCTAATAATGTTATCTGAACCAAACAACGCATTTGTTTACACTTTACAACGCCCCACAGTCCACGCTGTTGTCATAGTAACAGTTTTTGGCATTAATTTTTGCTTCATTTATTCCATTTTACATGGATTGCTGTTGCTATTTTGCTAGCTGTTTTCGGATAAGAATAACATGTTAGTTTAAAACTATATACGTGTAATATATACTAAAAATAACCACGTTCTTCACCCATTTCACCTACATGTAGTTATGTGCATAAGATCATGCGACTATTATAATTAAAGGACAAGAAAAAGGGCAACTGAAGTAGGTTTCAGAAAGATCGCCTTAAAAAATTGACACCACTAAAACACGTAAATCAGGGGAAGAAAAGGCAATGTTAAATTAAACCCAAAAAACTTTCCGTGCAAATCTATATTACTTAGCATTTCACTTACCCGCTGAAAAGACTTACATAACTAGACTAATAATTTCAAATGTTTGTGCCAGTTGGTAAAATGTCACTGACTCACCCTCCAAGGTGCGCCACTCACTAGCCAAAAACGTATTGACAAGATACAGTAATTTAAAATTTTACTTAGTTAGTGACTTGTGCGCTACGAATGCTCTGATTATTTTTTCAAATTTTACTCAATGTTATCAGAACTTGTTTCAAACGACCTACCATTAAAATGGCTGTGCCTAACAGTCATTGCGGGAGTTTAAATTTACATGCTTTATACAGCCGATGCAAACCATGCATACGAAAAGGTAGTAGGTAAGTGGTATAAAACTTCGAGACGAATTTTTTAAGCTTTATGTAAGTGGAGGGTTTACTTGTGCTTTAAGTAAGACGTGCTGGGTTCACTTAACCTCTGACCTACAACAACTGTGCATGTGCATAGCGAAAATGTGAAAAGGCTTATTATTTTTTTATGCAGTGTTAGAAACATACTGATTATTTCTTTTGGCTTAATTTCTAGCAAAAATAAGGACATTTGTGTCGAAACAATCGTCTGCACTCAACACACAGCATGTTGAAAAGCATTAAGAATGAATGAAAAGCGTTAAGAATGCATGAAAGTGTTAAGAATGCGTGAAAACATTAAGAATGCGTGAAAAGTTACAATATGGCAGATACAACATAAGAAAGTAAACTGCTTACAGGCACCAAAAGAATACAAATAATGCACAAAAGGCCAGTTGTATAACTTCCCTTACAAGTGATAATTTCAAACACGGGAAGTTTTCAGCAACCAAACTTCCACTCAAAGTCCCGAAGGTCATCATATGTCAAGAAAGAAAAGAACCGTAATCTGCACTAATATGCAACTACTTGAACTAGAAACCTACACTGGTAACAGTCGGTAAAGCAAGCGGTCAGTCTTCTGTTTTTCTTCAACGATCTGATTGGTGCGTTCCTCGACGACTTGCTCCAACTTCTTGTTAAAGTTTTCCATTGTCTCCATAATTGTGCCCATTAAATCAATCCTAAATGAGAACAATGCGGGTCATTTTTATTATTACTTTTATTACTTTCTGTTACTGCACAGATTCGTTGTTAATTACAATAATTACTTATGATTTTGTGTCATACTAATTAGCATGTGCAATGACATACACAGCGAATGCATGACACGTTTTCATCCTTGACAACATTTAAAAACTGTGCTTAACGCAAAACCGGACCCAATCTTAAACTGCACGTCAAAACAATCTACTCTTTAAAATATAAAACACTATTTTTTAAAGAACGACTTATGTGAAAGAATTATTACCACACAAACACAATTTTGCATTCGCGACACTAGTTCTTCGCTGTTATGTGCACTTTGCCATTCGCTAGTTAGATGAGCACTAGCGCCTACATTTGGTAAATGCATTGCACAAAAAACAGGTGCTGTACCACTCGGTTCAGACGTGTTAGTTTGTGACAAACTGCACACGTTCGACAGCTCATGCATGAGCACAGAGATAAATTTGAAATTTGAATTTTTATCTGAAAACTTGCCTAGTTTTAGTATACCACACTGAATTCCTTACAGTAGCACTGTTCTTTAATTTTCACTTTCGCAAACAGGTGCAACACACTCGTGGAACATTTTTGCTGTTGAAAATGATGTTAGTTGGGCTCATTAATAAAGATTTCAATCTATTGCTTAACTATCAGAAACGCTTCTGCAGTATTAATTGTGTTAAAATGTATACTTTTTATCGGACTTGAAAATGGGATAGTGTATGAAAAATCATTAAGTCTCTTGATATTTGAACCCCATTTTTCACACTAGTTTCATTACTTGGGGCTACTTATCACCATTAACCATCTTCCTTGACATTCTCTGATGCTCCTTGACACTTTTTGATGCTCCTCGATACTCACTGATGATCCTTGATACTTTTTAACACTCTCTTACAGCTCTTGATACTAATTAGCATAAGCTACAACAATAAGTATGTGAGTAAAATTTTGTTAAATTCTACACACAAGGATCATCATTGGACAGTGACCACTTACTGCCGCATTATTGAAGACACGGACAGAATTCATACTACCACAGTACTTTAATCACCATCCATTCATGTAGCAAAATATTTAAAGAAATTTGTAAACTACTTAACATGTTGGTTTTTTTTCTATGCTTAAAAACTAAACCTAGAAAAATATAACAAAGAAACTTGCAAAAAACTGTCTATAAAGCATAAATTTAATTTATACTACCGCTGTATTGAAATTTTCAGGCACGGTGGCAAATGCCTTTCACTTGAAAATTATGACGTAAAAGATGGATTTCGTGGCTTTTCGTAAGTGCGTCGTGGCTTTCCGTAAGCGCGCGCTGCTTAAACTAATTTAAACTTCTGTTGCTTACCTATTGTTCCTGCAAAAATAGAACAAAATCTGCTGTTTAATTTTTTTGTAAAACTTATTATACTTTGAAAAAAATTAACGTTGTTTTTCTTCAGTCGATGAACGATGTCACTGGTGGAAGAATGGGCGTTCAAAATGGAAGCACCCAAGCGTGAAATGATCGCTACTTTAAAGTCCTTTTACTAATTACAAGAGGCACTTATCACGCCTTTATTACTAAATCCTTATAACATTTTTGCGAACATTAAAATAAGCATAACCTATTTTAAAAAGGACATAACTTTCCCTTAAAGTACAAGAAAATGGCCAACCAAAGTAAGCCTCAGAAAATTCACAATGAAAAATTATTTCACCTAAGTATAATCTTAAGCAAATAAAATACTCACATTTTCGCATTTACTCCAATTTTTGTAAAATATTTCTACCGCTGCAGTAAACGTTGGCACAGACATGTTTCATTTAGCCCGCCAATTGAAAAGCCAGCATGTGACTGATCACGTGGCATGACATCACTCGAACACAGTCGCAGTGAGTTCTGAGCACGTGTCCTATAGAGATTTGCGTTGTGGTTCTGTGGCGCCATCTAACATGGCGCCGCTGTGACAGTCTCGCGGGAGTATTTAAAATGAAAACAAACAGGAAATTCTTTAACGTGAGTAGGATAAATGCTTAAGATTGCCTCTAATTCTTTAGCGAAAATTTTCTGATACTTGCTTTAACTAGACCTTTTCTTGTCCTTTAAAAAGGACATGCATTAGAAAGCATATAAAAAGATTCAATGAAAAAACAAAAGAAAAATTCATGGTGTAAATAACAATTCTTGACTTGAATAATACACGAATTCAAATTAATCTGTATGGTTTGGAAGTGCAGTATTAAATACGTCACTTTCTGAAAAGATCGCAAAGCTATCATTGTGAAGGATTTTACGTTATTTTATTACCTCAGTGTTCTCTCATTCTGTAAACCCCCTATACTGTCCTCTTTAACTGCATTCGTATGTATGTCTTGACTTGGCTTCTTTCTGTCGTGCTCTACCGACAGAGCTAGTTTATCTGGCTAGTTGGCAGTCTGTTCTTGGCTAAGAGAGTTGTTGTTGTTGTTGTTTGTCTCAGTTAAACCATTTATTTGTCAAGAGTAGTAAAGCCATGATGTAAGTTTATTTTGATTATTCAGTCTCACTTTATTATTAACTTCTTTGTTTCTTTTTTGGCTCAAATTAGTTTGTTATATTTTGTTATAATTTTTCTTACAGATATAAGCTTCAACAGTCCTGGAGTAACGCCCTTGAAATTGAATAATTACCAAAAGTAAAATATACTGGAATATCTGTGATTGTTTCTGTGTTTGTTTACAATACGACGGCAATACGATATGTTTAACTAACTGTCAATTTCCCCAAGAAATGAAAATGAGAGTGTTTGCAATGTGATTGCTAGGATAAGTTTTGTTCACTACACATTATGCTGATCATTTGTAGTAATCAACTCTATGCATATTGGTATCCAATTCACATGCACCTAAGCTGAATAGAATGGAATGGCTCTCCTTGAATCTTTAAAATTTTAGTCTGTATAATTAATTTCGGAGGTTTCTGGATATATATATATATATATATATAAAATTCGAGGCAACAGCTACCAGGACGGCACCATTTTCTGCGATCTATATATCAAACAAAAAGTCTCGATCTAGTGTCGCCTCATTAAGGGTTTATTTTTTTAATCAGGCCCACCGGGCGAAATCCTCCAAAAATGGCCATTTTTCCGCTGTTTTTTGCAAAAATTTAACCTGTTATTCTGGAGAACGGGAATGGACCGGAGGTGGTGCCGGTAATAGTTATTTAGCCCGTTTAACGGCTGGTGTAGTAGGCATATTTAGTGTTCATAGGAGGGCCACGGTATCCTGTAACGGACGTTTTCCCGGTCCCAATTCCCGATTTTTCCGAAATTTTGGCCTAACAGCCTGCAGAAAAACATTCTAACGATGGTTTGGAAGATTCTCGAAAGGAGATACATAGCTCTTTAGAAAGAGAAGGAACAGGGCTACACAATGATGTGGGTTACATTTTGGGATTCGCCCACCAAAAGGAGCTGCGACGAGTTGATTGGAGGTTCCATTTTCGGCAATTCTTGTTTGGAAAACTGCTGACGTGTTGCATTGTTCTGACGTCATTCCATTATACTCTGCCTGTAATTTTGCTTCAGTAAAAGTTGCTGCTGACTTTGTGTTATAAATAAGGACTAGGTAGATGTTTGCATATTATTGATTATAAATGTATTTATATGCAAAATTTTTTGCGGGGCATTAGCTAGTCTAACATTATTTTTTGTGCAATGTACAGCTGATGCCATAGCCTTTACTGCAAATAAATCTTACTACAAGTTTTCTTTCATTTCAAAAGTTGACATTTCATTTTGCAGTTCAGTATTGTTTTAATTCTGAATTAGACAAAAAACCATTTTTTTAATGTTTAGGGCTCTTGAGGTGTTAAAGTGGCCCTGAGCTTCTATTCTGAAGCTTCTTCTATGTGTTCTTTTACAGCTGTAGTGAGTCATTAGCAGTGAAAGAAAACAGGAAGACACACTTTACTAGATAATAAAAGAGGAAGAATATTACTCACTTTCCGCCAGACATGTGTCGCAGTTCTTTCCGGATGTTGGCGAACGTCGGCCGCACATCCGGTTTTTCGTCCCAGCATAACTTGATCAGTGAGATGATTCGAGGGCCCATGTCGGTGGAGTCGCTCAGCGTCGGCCGGAAGGGATTGGCCTCCCCATTCCGGACTCGATTGATGGCGTCTAAAATGCACGAAAAAAGATGATGCTTCTTATTGTGTAATGCATTTTCTATACACGTTATGGCAACCATGACAGTAAATTATTTGTAATATATCCTATCAAAAAGTTGAAAAAATAAACACACAAAGAGAGAAATACAGTCTACGCGTTAGACTGACACGTTTTCCTCTGAGCAAAACAGAGATCTCAACTGACTGTTTTAAAATATGCTAAAAATAAAAACATTATGCTATTACAAAAAATCAAACTATGTCAGGTAGAGTGTGATGCAAATGACAGTATGTGCTAGCCTTAATCTGTGTTGGTTTCTGTTACAATATTTTGATCTGTTATATTTTTGACATTGTGTGATGGTGTAATGTTTTTAATTGTATTATATTTTGAAACAGCCAGTCAAGTCACTGTTTTGATGTGTGTGAAAATTTGGCCATAAACCATCTACAAGTTTTGAATCTTTGTTGTGTGTTTTTACTTTTTAAATATATAGTGAAGTACTACAGATCAGCACTTGAAGGCGTTATATCTCAAAAATTATGAAGTATAATTTGTGTGCTTGCGAAGCAAAAACATCCGCAAATCGACAATTAAGCTTTTTATCTGCATATCCTGAATCTCTATTTCATGAGGATCATTTTGATACCAAGTTTATCGCTCCATGTTATTTGTAAGCTGAGATAATCCATGTTGAAATTGAAGTGCAGGCTACGCACTGAAAAACGTATTCTTGAGAAAATTGCTGTTAAAGTCAGCCATTGTTTTTTGTCGTAACAAAACATAGCAACCGTATGAAAGTGTGGCTGCTCTGGAGTTTGCAAGAAAACATTGAAGTTACGTTTAAATCCTGTACCACATGAAGTTCTGGGTATGGCAATGGAAAAACCGCAAACAAAATTATTCCTTCCGTGAGCTGCCATCGGAGTTTGAAAATACAATTTCTGACAAGAACTCAATACTAGCTTTTAGGCAGAGAATTGGGTAAGGAGTCATAAAATCAAATTTTCAGTATTTTCTGAAGTATTTAGATTTAGTAGTATTTACAATCAACGTTGGTTTTTGCAAAAAAAAAATTGATACTTGACCAAATTTTCGATGCATTTTACTTTGAAGCAGCATAACGTAGTTTTAACTATGTCGACTTTTGGACGGTTTTGGTTTGCAAGCATGCAACTATCTTACACTACAAAAAAATCGCTTGACATTTTCCTAATGCCTAGATGATAGCATTCTTCTCTTTTGATATCGTGTTTTTAAAATGTCTTCTTGTTAGTTAAGCAGCAACATTGGTTAAATTAGAAAAGAAACCTTATATGTAATTTACTTCAGAAAGAGAAAAGAACTCCAGTGACCTCCGGCTAAAACTATCAAGAACTAGTCTCGTAGAACTTGATAGTTCTAAATACCTCTAGAACCATCTAGAACTATCAAGAACTATCAAGAACTAAAGTCTCACATCTGCTAGTTTCTTTAGGTTCAGAACCCTTACTCAATTTCCTTTGAGAACACTAAGTGCTGATAAAGTGTTAATTGCGTTGCTTTTTTCCAAGATTTGTGAAATGTAAATAACTCCAAAGCTTTTTGTACTAAAACTATTTGAAAATCTACTTTGGTGTCAGCACGTTCTTAAAATTATCATTTTAACCAGGAATCTTCAAAAATGGGTCACCATATTAGCACACGGCTTAAGACGAGACCCTCTTAAATCACTAAAACAGCAAAAATGGCAATCTTTTACCTCTAGGTGTAACACTGTCAAAGTTATACGGGGGACACCGATAGACCAGCTCATAAGCAACGACGGCAAAACTGAAGACGTCTCCTTTCTGGGTGCCTTTCGGGGGTGGAAAGTTCTCTCGGAGAATCTCCGGCGCGGTCCATTGCTTGTATGTGAAGATCCGGTTAGTCAAGTATTCATTGATGTTGTCCGCCTTGCGGTGATACTTCCCTGTCTTCTGTTGACTTACTATTAAAAATAATATAATATTCATGCCTTCATAATGAAGTTTCAGAACTAAATAATTAAACTGCTTCATCGTTTTGCTTTAGCCACTTTTTACAGCGTCTCGTCTTTTTAGAATACGCCACAATATTGTGTTCTAAATTTTTTGACAAAATAGATTCTACAGCCACTTGTGGTTTACCAGGCCGTCACGACTATCCAAAATCTTCAAACTATAAAAAATGGCGAATCACAAGAGTTGAAAAATTCATGGCCATTGTTCTGGAACACAACCTGCTATGACCTTAGTCTGGCGCAGCAAAACATATCGTGTACATCTGAGATGAGGCGGTTTAGACTGCTGTTATACAGCCTAGTTTTCACGAGGGTTTCACACCTTCAAACAGCCGTGCTTTCACAATCCAGTACAAATCTTTCAAAGTTCTTAAACCTTAGTGTTATTAAACTTTAAGCTACAATGTTATTTTATCGTGAACTTGTTTTTATCAACTGTGGGCACCTCATTTCATAAGAGCTATTTGGTTTCTCCTCTTTAAGCGACAGAGATGACATCTTGTTCACTACGCATGAATTCGTTATGTGAATTTACGAAAGCAAGGTTGCCCAACACATTATCCCTTTCTTACTTGTTAATGTTCTCTTTATTATTTCTCTTTTGAATAAACAAATTTATAACATGAAGCAATTAGTGAAAACATTTGTGTCCACAACAAATACAATAGTACCGAATTTATGTAATTCTAATGAGACGAATTTAGTGGAAAATTTATAAAATCGTAGTCAAAACTTCATTAAATCTCTTTTGGTCGGTGGTCTGGTATTTTTGCTCTGCAAAAATTGTCGCTAAAGTTATTACTTTGAACAACTAACAAGTTATACTGTGTGTGTAAATTTTAATAAACCACGACTTTTTGGCTGAAAGAAAAAAGAGCAAAACAAGCTTCCCCCTTGATCTGCAGACCTGTGATCTCCCATGTTATTAAGCTACGATTGTATTTCTTATTTTAGCAACTACAAAAATCATGGGCTCAAGGGAAATCACCTGTTGCCCACAGTTCAAAAGGGAGACTTGCACTTGTGAAAAAAGTATCTCAGTACTTTGAAATTCTTCATTCTCTTGAGCGCCCTCTTTCCTGTTTTGTCCAGACAGCACGCTCGGCAGGCCGTAATCCGTTACTTTAAGTACCCATCGATGATCGATCAAACAGTTTGTTGACTGGAAGAAAAATCAATTTCTTTGCAATGACTCTAACAATAATAACTGCATTATAAGGAGGAGAAGTTAGAGAGTGGTCGTGAAGTGCACGCTTAGTGACCACAGTTAAAGAACACCTAGCCTATACAGTAAATGGATGGGTGACCTCCTAGAAAACTACTTCTACATGATTTCTCCTGTCAGGTTAACAAGTTTTCTAGCGATGACTATATCGCTTTTGTCCGTTTCCATCTTAGGCTTAGTCGACTACCCCTGATAATGGGCAAACTTTTGGCCCAAACACAATTGATTTACGCACTGTGTTGAGTGCCGGACCGAGCGCTGAACTTTATAAAAAAAACATTATAGCCAAAATTGTACAACTATTGCTCACACATTGTCGGCTTTTAGATAAAGGTATAGCTATTTAAATTTAAATGAGAAAAGACAATTTTTAAGTGTCTCAAAAAACTTTCCATACAAAGCTATGTTACTTTTGCATTTAGCTTACCTGCTTGAAAGACTTGTGCTAGAAGAGAATTAAGAATTCAAAATTTTCGCATCAGCTGGTAACATGTGACCGTTGCACTATCTCAGTGCGCATCAAAAAGCGTCATTGGTTCATAGAAAAACATACAGTACTTTGTCTGTAGTTTTGCCTAAGCTCCCGCTTGCTATTGTGACGTGCTTACTGTACACTACCTGCATCCTTGGCATAACAGCAACATCTAACTGATTAAACTTACTGGCAAAGACAGCCAGAGCTTCAAAAGCAATGGCTAAGCAAGTGATTAAATGTTTAACTTCCAGGAATTCTTGGGTAAGGAGGTTAATTGCAGTAGACGGGCAGGTCGAAGCAAACCGTTAGGCTAGCATATTAGCACGTGATAAATGTTCCTGCTTACAAACAAAATGGTACTTAACATGATTGTTTCTATGTATGTTATAGGAAAAAAACAAACTAAAATGATATAAAAGTCATAAAACCTTATTAGTCACAGGAAAGTGTCTTACTGAAACATGTCAGGCAAAAACATTGAGTCAATTATGCAGAGTTATTTGAGTCTATTACCATTACATTTGAATAGAAGCGGCCCGTTCCAGGCGTTTTTTAGTCAATTAAGCGATTGAGTCTATTAACCGTGAGTCTATTAAGCGGCGCCTACTGTATTATTAATCTTACCGACAAGAAAAAGTAATTAAAGCTTTTGCATGGTCTCATTATATTTCAAACTTTTCGTAACATTACCTAATCTTGTTTCAAATGACTTACCATTAATATGGCTGCACCTAACGGTCATCGCAGGAGTTTAAATTTACAAGTTTTATATACCATTACTACTAGCCCAAGGCCTGTATGCAATAAGACAGCACATCAGTGATATAAAATTCCAAGACAAATTTTTAAACTTTCATTCATGAAGACTGTCTTCCTGTGGTCAGTGGTCAGTAGCAACAGTAAGCATCAATGTAATAAAAACATACTGATTCCTACCTTAAGGTTGCCATGGGAACCAATTCCATGGATTTTTGTAATGGCCTCCATACCGCACGCCAGATCCATGAGCAGGCTATACTTGAACACCGGAGTTAACGTTATACCTTCATTCTCAATCACATCCTTCAAGTCACAAAGTTTAACGGCATTAATTTTACTAAAACAGACTCAAGTTTCAGACCATAACTCAAACTGATCTACAACCTAAAATATTGAAAACACAATGCTAAGAATAACTTACATTAAAGAATTACTACTTTGCATGTTTAACTTTGCTAGTTTTCCACCGTTGCACAGTCTTAGCCACACATGCTTAGATGGGCAACTATGCCTACATTTCAAATACAAAAAATATGCAACATACGGGGGTTGACATCAGTAAAAAATGACTAACTACACAATCCCAGTCATTCCATCATCATAGCCTCGTCAAATCACAAGCTAGCTTAGTAAAAAATTTAAATATGAAATTCTGAGCTTGAATTTTTTTCCACTTTGTCTGTATCACTGTCAGTATCATTCATCAACACTGTATTCCAGTCTTTGTTTTGCTTCCAAAGATTTCTGCCATTTCTAATTTTTATCTGCAGTGACATTATGACCATTTCATCAATGGAATTTAATATTCACAGTCAGACCTTCATAGTTTAACACTAGCATCACTCACTTACCACAAGACTGCCCTTCTTACAATATTCCCAAACGAGACAGATGTTTGGAGGGTCGATGACGGCTCCGATGAACACATTAAGATTTTCGTGCATCACCTCTTTCACCTAAACAATAGAACAGCCATGTGTTTAGTTTGTTGGATTTACTATATCTGTTCACTATATTTTGTTAACTATTTACTTGTTTACTATAATCCAAATTTACTTTGCTGGATTTCGTTTTCTATAGAGGCTAGTGGGGTGTTACAGAAGCACACAATCCAAATTTACTTTGTACAAAAAATCACAAAAAAAATTTTTTTATTTTAGCACATTAGGAAAATTGGATTTTTGGTCTTATTTTATGATATCCATAATCTTATGCAGCCTGGTCATAAGCAACGAATCAGTATAACAGAATGAACTGATGAATTGTAATTTAGAAAACAGCTGAAATCCAGTAGATGGCTCTTGCAAAGGACGAGCTGGGCTTGAAAATAGAAAAAACGGCAAAAATGATTGCTTCCCAGAACAACTAATTGAGTTTGAAAATACAAGATTTTCACGATAACTGCAAGACCAGTTTTTAGGCAGGGTAGCATGTAACTAGTTTAACATTAAATTTTCACTATTTTTTGAACATTTTAAAGACGACTTGATGGTAGAATATAAAAGTGTAATATATTTAGTGTTTGTTTTTATAAAAAACAAATAATAGATATTTGAGAGAATTTTTGATGCATTTTACTTTGAAGTATCACAACGTAGTCTTAACTATGCTGAATTATGAATGATTTTATATACATAAACTTTATACATAAATTTTATATACATAACTTTATATATACATATAAATATAACTCTGTATATAAATATATGTATGTATATTTAAATCTTATTTTGTATGCCTCGCTCAAGGTAAAGCCCTCGTATTTTCCTCATTTGTCTTGTGGGCGTAACTACACTTCTGAGACCCTGCAACTTGTGGGGGGGGGGGCAAGATTGCGTAATTACCAAAGATCTTACCGAAACTGAAATTTAAGAAACACGGGAAACCGATATCGAAACAAAAGCGAACCGAAATTATTTTTGCAAAACCGACTACTATCACAACTTAAAAAAATTCTGATATAAATAAAACACTTCGTTTTTGCTTGTTTGCTTATATTTGCTCTGATGCAAGTTTATAGAAGTAGTTAGGCAAAAAACTTAATCAAAAAAGTAAAACAATGTTTACGGTTAAAGAACATGGAGTTTAAAAAAAACTGACAAATTTCATTTTCTAAATATTTTGTTGTCTATATTTCATAAACTATAAAATTAAATTTGGTTTTATTCAAATTAGGTTTTGATATTTCGATTGATTGAGTCTGGAGACTTTAAAGCTTTACAGTCATCAGCACTGAAGATATACCGCATTGCAGTAAAATGCATGCTACAAATGGTACAAAAACTACGAAACTTAATTTTCGATAAAAACAAAACTCACCGGAAAGTATGAAATTTTCATTTCAGTAACATCCCTGGAAGCTATGCCACTGGACAGACACAATAAACAACTTTTTCTCTAGTGATCAAAGGCAAACAAACATCAAAAAATTATAAAAAATAAATACCGTATTGAATTCCGTCAGCACGTTCTTCGTCAAAGTTATGTGCTGTTTATTCACATATTTTATCGCCACCATCTTTTCGTTAAAGTAACCGACGTTTGTAAAAATCTGTTGTCCTCGAAGGTCGCCCAAGCCGCTCTTTCCGCCCGTGTAGCTTGAGTAACCACTAGAGGACGCTTTGCCAATTGACGGCTCTGACACAGCGCCTTCTTTTAAAGATCGGGAACCAGTAGAAATACTACCCTGTCAAATCACAACAGGAGATGTTGAAAGTGGCACGTGGTGAAATAAAAGTTAATGCTTGTAAGCGTTAAAGTCCAAAAACGTGAGATAAAAACTATATCCAAAAATTAATTTTTAATTTATTCATCAAAATTAATAGACTTGTTTACTACATACAATTACAGTACAATAAAAGAGCAAGTATCAGTTAAGTCAGTTTTTTTACATTAACCACATATCAACAGTGGTAACTAGCGGAGTAAACTATAGTCCTAATCGATGTTTGTATCATTAAATAAAAATACGCTGTGTGAAGGAGTAGTGCTGTGTAAGCGCATTTACAAATTAACGAAAATTCGAAAAAATCGAAATATGAAATTTGAAAATAAAATTTGAACTTTCAACACTCTAATGAAAAACTACAATTACTCAACAAGAGGTAATTTCAATTTTTCAAAGTTCTTGTCTTGTAAAGGGTTAACGTACTTGACTTCCCGATCCAGTAGACGATGCAGCCGTTGACTTCTGTACCTTCCTTATGTCATCCCAGGAGAGACGCCACGCCATGAGCAACATGCTCGCCTCTTTTTTTGAACGCCTGTAAAAGTTTTGCATAAAAGATGCGAGAACAAAACAGCAACGCAACGTTAAACAGCTGCATTTCCAGACAATCCGCCAGTGCCAGGGTTTGGGTTCATGACAGTCTTACCAAGCTGTATATTGATGTTGAATACAAGCAATTCTGAATACACCAAATCAGAACTATACTGATTGCGGAATTAGAAAATTGTAGGAAAAACAGCAGAACTGCACTTTCACACACGTTACTAACAGAAGCAAAATTCAGAGCAATAAGCCTTTTCACAGTTCCAGCAATTGATGGTGATCGTGAAAAGGTCAATGGTCAAACGTACCAAACAACGCATTTGTGTACAATTGCAATGCCTCGGAGCCCATGCTATTCTACTACTAACAGTTTCAACAATTAGCTAGAACCTTACCTATTTCATTTTTTCTTGTTCCCAAGTAACATCTGCTAGTAAATCATTCTTACCTACAGACTAATGCATAATTAAGTAAAGTCTACGTAAAACAACTGTAGTTACTGAACTGATGCACCAGAGGCTTTGCTTTACCCACACGTCACGTGATGGTTGTTGCTAGGACACGTTGCTGTGGTACACTTAATCTTTGACTTACAGCAAGTGCGCATGCGTACAACTAAACTATGAAAAGGCTTATTATTTTAATGTGACATTACTCTGCAACTATCAATAAACTCATATAGACATGAATTTTAAATGTACAGGTTGAACTTTGGTGTACAAATAAGGCTACTTTCCACTGCATTTAATAATGGGTGCATAAAACCTTCAATGAAAATGAAAACTACATCACTATTACAGCAGTGGTGCTGCCACGCAATGTTTCAGAATAATTATATAATCATATTGTTTTATAGTCTGTCTTGTTAATCTGTCTGTGGCCTCAATGTTGCCTGAGAAATCTGCTCACAAATCACATGGCAATTACAAAAAAGTTAACTCTTTCAAGTTCCAAGTTTTTAGAAGTAAAATGAAGTTACTCAAGTGTACATTACGCTTCACCAGAATGAACTTTATTTCTATTTATTTCTTATTGTTTTTAATGTACGAGAAAAAAGGCAGGAGAGCTAGACTGGTGAATATTATCTCAAAGTTGCCGACCCGAATATGATTCGTGAAGTCGTTTGTGTTAAAGCATCTGTATAATTTGAAAGTCAAGAAATTTATATTGTAGATAGCTGGGGGAGGGTCCTTGAAGATAGTGTGGCGAACGGTGACATCAGTGAAACGGTCAAGGACAATGGACATTGGTCAATTTTTCGACTGTTATTCAACTTTACACAAGGTTTTAGGTTGAATTCAATTTTTTTCATAAGTATCGAGGAACTGTAGGGTAAATGTGTACCTGGGCCTTTAAAGAGGTGGAATTCTTTAAAGGCCCAAAGAACCGAAATGAATAACAATGAACAACTCTAAAACTATGGTAACTAGACTCATGAAAGTTACAAGACCCTTGGGGCAGGGGTTCCGGCCACCGTATGGTTAGAAAACTTGGAACTCATTCAGGGTAGCAGGCAATATGTAAAAATCAGGGTATTGACATTTAATTCATGTTAGCTTGCAAATGTAGAAGGCTGGAGTCATGAAAATTAGTAGATACCTTGGCCTCAAAAAATAGTAGGGTGGACAGTGACCTCAATCGAAGGGCCAAGGTCGTTAGATATCAGTCAGTTTTTTGGCTGTCGTTGAACTACTCCCAAATCTTTGAGTTCAGTTAATTTTTTTTGGTAAGTATTAGGTACAGTGGATTAATAATCTACAACAAGCTCAACCAGGTACAGTCAGGTGTAAACACGGTAACAGCGTTATGATTGCGGATACAGATCTGATTTCGTACAGTCCTGCTGTTTAAGTACATAGTTTAGTACAAGTAAAAATAAAAAAAAACCTGTACATAAGGACTCCAAATATCACGCATCCAGCAACGAACAAACTTGAAGCTACAGTAGCAATGATAATGATGAGTGTATCTAAAAACAAAAAATGACTGATCATTGTTCGGCAAATACCTTGATAAGACAATTAACAGGTATAATTCCCAAAAAAGTATTCCTCCAAGTTCAAGTTCCGATTAGCTTTATCTGCTATTCGGTTTCGCAAGGAAGCATACAGAGTGTCAGGAAATGATAGACCTCGCTATACTAAAAAGTATCACAGGTAGATTGAAAATATATTTTTTAATATTTTAATCGTAATATTTCTTACTTAAAAAATACATACCAAAAGTTTAACATGTTTTTAGAAAACAAGTACTGATGCTTATATGTTTTCAAAAAACACATACCGAAGCTTAATATGTTAAAAAAACACGTAGTTTAATGTGTTTTTAAAAAACACATACCAAAGTTTAATGTGTTTCAAAAAAACACAGATGGAAGTTTAATGTGTTTTTAAAAAACACGTACCAAAGTTTAATGTGTATTTAAAAAAACATGTACCAAAGTTTAATGTGTTTTTAAAAAACATGTACTGGAGTTTAATGTGTTTTCAAGAGACATGTACCGAAATTTACTATGTCTTAAAAATCACGTACCGAAGTTTAATGTGTTTTTAAAAAAACACGTACCGAAGTTTAATGTGTTTTTAAAAAACATGTACTGAAGTTTAATGTGCTTTTAAAAAACACGTACCAAAGTTTAATGTGTTTTGAAAAAACATGTACTGAAGTTTAATGTGTTTTCAAAAACATATACAGAAGTTTAACATGGTTTCAAAAAAGTGTGACGAAGTTTGATCATTTGGAATCACTTGAAAATTACCACACTGATGTTACAGATTCTTGCGTGTAAACACCACACATTTTGATCATATCCTTAGGTTTTTCGAACGATAAAGAAGTTTTAAAACAGCAAGACAAAATAATAACTGCCAGCGAAACTTTTCACCATTTTCAAAAGTTATGACATTGCTCTACATGTCCACCATTTGCACTGCAAACTAGACAGAGACATTTCTTCAAACAACCGATGCAGGTTTTTAACTTCTTTAAGGGGTATTTACTCTCAGCACCCAACAACTTTTACCTTTAGTTCCTCTTCATCAAATGGCTCTATGTGGCAGTCATACATTTTCTCTCCAGGTACAGCAATCCATAGGATTAAGTCCCATTTTATTCTTGGTAACAAATCCTTGAAAGTGCTTATCATTTTGTGCAGTAGGTCATGATGTAAACTGGTTGATTTCTTTATTGTTTTGCTGCCATATATTGACTGTTTCATACGCTAATGTGGCTGTTTTTCGATTAATGATAACTGCATTGTTCCAGCACTTAATTTTTTAACATGCAAAAGCTTTTTAGCTATAATTTAAAAACCACTAAAAGTATAAACTTGTAACTTTCACAGCAAAAAGTTAATCTATCATATTATCAAGCTGCAAAATTTCAAGTTAGTACTGCTCTTGCTTCTAATATTACTATAGTCTAAATTTCTGCCTGTTTTGCTGCCATATATTGACTGTTTCATACGCTAATGTGGCTGTTTTTCGATTAATGATAACTGCATTGTTCCAGCACTTAATTTTTTAACATGCAAAAGCTTTTTAGCTATAACTTAAAAACCACTAAAAGTATAAACTTGTAACTTTCACAGCAAAAAGTTAATCTATCATATTATCAAGCTGCAAAATTTCAAGTTAGTACTGCTCTTGCTTCTAATATTACTATAGTCTAAATTTCGGTGCATTTTTTCTGCACGACCTGCACTACTTACAGTAGCCTGCACCTACTTACGTAATTTAATTAGTCATAATTACATACCGGACTCTTCAGGGCACAGTTCATTACTAAACCCACACGGAGGTTTGTCAGGAGGTGCAAATTGATGTCCAACCAATCCGCCGGGCCATTGAGGTTCGATCAGCTGCCTAAATACCTGAAATTGTTTGATAAATTAGCAACCAAAACAGCGCTAAAAACGTAAATTTCATCTAAGTAGAGATTACACATTAAGCAATAATGCTATAGAATTGCAGAAATTACAGGTCATTATCCGAGGCCAAAAATTAGGCCGCAACACTACCTCCGTGCCGTTATACTCTCACCCACTACGTCGCTGATATACCTTCCCCAGTGTCTCCTTGCTTTCCTGCTCCATACTTTCAAGCTACAAGAGCAACTAGTAAGCCTTTTCACACTTCCAGCAATTGATGGTGATCGTGAAAAAGTCAAAGGTTAAGAGTACCAGACAACGTTTTTATGTACACTTGACAACGCCTCGCAGCCCATGCTGTTCTAATAGTAACAGTTTTAACAGATAGCTAAAACCTTGCCTAGTTCATTTTTTTTGTTCCCAAGCAAGATCCTGCTGGTAAATCACTCTATGCACAGACTAATGCATAATTAAGTAAAGTCCACGTAAGACAAGTGAATTTACTGAACTGATCCGGCAGACGGCTTTGCTTTACACACATCACATGATGGATGTAGTTAAGACATGTTGCTGTGGTACACTTAACCTTTGACCTACAGTAAGTGCTCGTGCACACAACAAAACTGTGAAAAGGCTTGTTAAAAGAACATGACTGTGCAAACGACAGAAAATCAAATCCACAATGCATCATCATAACTAGCAACAATTTCTTTCACAAAAGCTGGTAAATTATTTTGAATTAGTTCAGAGTGAATGTTGGTGGCGGGGCTGGTATCTACCTCATTACTAAGGCTAATTATCCAAAATATGACATTGAAAAGACAGAAGTATCTCAAGTCACACTAAAATGCGAATACATCATCCCTCAACAAGGTAAGCAGCTAGAATCAGAACGGTAAACAAAAACTACCCAGAGTGAGTATCGAATCCTCGTTAACCAGCCACAGCATAGCTTAATTTCGGTCACTAAGCACACACTGCATCCAGCCCACCAATACCAAAATGCATGCAGTATCATATCACACCGGCTAAGTTTAGTTTAAATATAATTTATAGGATTGAGCAAACACTTTGATAGAATTGCAATATAATTACAATTACAACTACAGAACATTAAGAAGACAATTATACAGCCACTGCTACTCAATATTAAAACCATTAAATTATCCTAATAAAGATCGTAAATTATTTCGAATTAGTTGCGGTGCAAATTTAAACTTAGTAGAAATTCTTTATTGGCATGAAAGATGTCCAAGACTGAATATGAAAAAAAACACAGAGTTTAAGAGTTTGAAGATGCAACGATCAAAGCTACTGAATCGTCAATTGATTACTAAGGTTACGTAACAGCGATAAAACTGACAAACGTCAGATTAAAGTAACACATTTACTGCAGACGAAAGAAAGCAGGGCAAAATACAATCCACGATGAAGCGAGCACAAAATGCCATCATCACTAATTGATAACGATACCTAGAATCTTTTGGCAGGCAATAAGCCTTTTCACACTTTTGTTGTGTGCACGAGCAGTTGCTGTATGTCAAACGTTAAGAGTATCACAGCAACGCGTCTTAACTACAACCGTCACGTGACGTGTGGGTAAAGCAAAGCTGTCTGCCACTCTGAACAAAAAAAAGTAGGTAAGGTTCTAGGTAGCTGTTAAAATTGTTAATAGTACAACAGCCTGGGCTGTGAGGTGTTGTCAAGTGTACACAAATGCTTTGTCTCGTACACTTAACCTTTAACCTTGTCACGATCATCATCAATAGCTGGCACTGTGAAAAGGCTTAACACTAGTCAGAAGAGTAATTGAGAACTAAGTGTGATTAAGCGACATCATACAACAATGTTTTGGGACATTAATGCACTTAGGAGCGTCAAAATTCTGGCACAACTAGCCAAAATAAGAAAGAGTTAACACCTCGTTTGAAAAACAGAATGAAGAAAACAATGTCTTTTACACGTTGCTTTGTACTTGCCTTAATGCTTAAAACAAAGCCACATCATTTCAAAACAAAAACCAATAAAAAATTGATATCGAGCACCTACCCGTGTTCCATCCTCCAAATTTACCACCTCCGCAAACTTCTGAAAGACTCCATCCTGATCCATGTCAGTGATCCAATAATCGGGTTCTCGATCACCCGCCTGATCCATTAGAAGATTTCCGCTCATTCCTAATTAAAGGAGCAACGAGAAACACGTCTTAACATGATGCACATCATCAATAAGTTCAATTTCTCGCCTAAATAAACGCGCAGCGGTAAAAAACTAAAAGAAAAATCAATAAGGGTAAATGACAATGTTTATTCAACAATGCTTTGCGTATCTATCACCTTCCTAGTAAAACAATGTGATCGCATCTTAATGGATGTTCAAATTGTGTGCTTCTGTTTAAATGTTTCTACGCACCCCACATACA
Source organism: Tubiluchus corallicola (assembly GCA_030141605.1). NCBI lineage: Eukaryota > Metazoa > Priapulida > Priapulimorpha > Priapulimorphida > Tubiluchidae > Tubiluchus > Tubiluchus corallicola. The sequence continues at coordinate 38,025 of JAQGDQ010000662.1, forward strand.
TGTTAAACATCCAACTTTGTAATTTAATGTTTCTATTCAGCCACTCTCTCTCTCTCTCTCTCTCTCTCTCTCTCTCTCTCTCTCTCTCTCTCTCTCTCTCTCTCTCTCTCTCTCTCTCTCTTTAATTGTACCACTTTGAATTAACACATACCCCTCTGTGGTAGACATAAACGCAAACCTACCCCCAACCCCCGACTATGCACACTATTCACTGGCACTGAACTTTTCACCTGAGACCAAAAGGTCACCTGGCCCGGTCTAGCTTGTTGCCGCTAGTTTGCACACTTCGCTTATTAGGTTACAATTAACAGATCAACAAACTATTTTGAGAAAGATACTGATTGCAACATAATGATCTATGCGCAAAAATAAAAAAAGCACAATGAATCGATGATTGCTTTACAAATCATCCGATATAAAACAAAATGATACGTAACCCATCTTACCAAATTGATGTAAAAATGGCAAATTTGGCCTCAGTCAACAATATTTCTAGCTTATTTAGGATTAGACTTAAAATTAAGATTACTTGAATATGATCAGCAATAGGATCATCATGAACAAAAGTTTCAAGGATATATTGACGGGTTTTTTTTTTAATTAGTTTGGTTTGCAGTTGAAAAATGCATTTACCATGTAAACTCCATTTTATAGGATGGGCAACATAAGTGTATACTTAGCTGTATTGATGCTGCAGCCTTTGTACATCTTTTTTTTACTACAGCCACTTAAAAACATTTATAGTTAAAACACCACAACTTTATTTAAACTTTAAATTGACATAGTTAAAAAAATCTGTCAAACATTTCGACAGAGCTACTGCTGTCATTATCAGTGGTAGATTTTTACAAACATACAACTAGTTTATTGAGGCAGAGTTTACAGTATAAAACATTATGCATTAATTATGTATTTAACAGAAGCCAAATAGGTAAAGATTAAGCAGACCTGAAGAAAAGAAATTGATACAGTAACAAATAACTAAGTCTTTAGAATAAAGTTAAAGGAAATGAACTGCTTTGTGCATTAAGAGAAGGCTTATTAGGGTACATAGATAAATTTTCTTTTGTTAATAAGTCGCAGTTATTAGTAGCTGTGGTCACAACGCTGAAATTGTTAAAATCAGCTTTGTGGCCAGAGGCACAAATATGGTCATTAATGCTAGATTGAGAAGAATTTTTAATTTCTAGCTAGTTCTAGACAAAATACCCAAATATTCACAAATTCTTACTTTAAAGTGCCTTGATGTTTTGTCATGGTAAGCAGCATTACAGCTGCTGCACTGAAATCTATGTAATATCTGACTGTAAGCATGCGAGTATTTTGTCTTTAAATGGGAACAAAGAACCTAAATTACTGCCAGATTTTAACACAATACGTAGATGAATACGGTGGTACAGCTGTTTCACAATATGACAGATTTTGTTTTTCACATGCAAAGACTGAGGCCCGAAAAAGTGTAGGGGTAAACACACTAGTTTTTCAGAAACAGACTGTATGACGATTTTTTTCGAAAAAAACTTTATCAAGAAATTTTTTGATGGTTAAGTCAATTAACCACATTGGAACCCTTTTAGAAATTCAAAAAACTTTTTATAGCATTGATTTCCTCATGAAATTTGTGATAGGTTGTTGATAAAATACAAAATGCTTTATGTACTAGAGTTTTTAAGGTTTTTAAGATCACATTTGAACTGTTTGCAAGTGAAAGATTCAAAATCAGCATACAGAAGCAGTAAATGTGTTCTTTCTAAAAACAGAAGTAGACAAACTATCCAGATCATGATGAAGCAGCATGTCTAGAAAGGATAAAAAACCATTATTTTCAGTATCACAAGTAAATTTGGTGAAGTGATGACATGAGTTTAAATGATCTAAAAACAAAGGTACATGATTCATAGATTTGAACGGCTTATTTATAAAACAAAGTTTACCAATGTACCCTAATAAGCCTTCTCTTAATGTACCTAGCAGTTCAATTCGTTTAACTTTATCAATTTCTTTTCTACAGGTCTGCATAATCATTACTTCTTTGGCTTTTTGCAAATACATAATTAGTGCACAGTTTACTGTATCAATTTCTTTTCTACAGGTTATTCATTACCTATGTGGCTTCTGTTAAATACATAATTAGTGCATAATGTTCTATACTATAGGCTCTGCCTATACAAACTGGTTGTATGTTTGTGAAATTTATCACTGATGATGACAGCAGTAGCTCTGTCAAAACGTTTGATAAGACTTTTTAACTGTGTAAATAAAAAGTTTTAATAAAGTTGTGCTGTTTAACTATAAACATCTTTTTTATTGTAAATTGTACTATGTCTATTTTGTTGCATATTTAATATCAATTTAGGAAATTGTCGCTAAACCACAGCAAGAGAATTGTTGTTATTAGCATGTTAAGTCTTTAGTAAAACTAATACTGTAACATGCTAGTTTTTCAATTTATTTGATAACAAATCATAATCAAAACATCTAATGTTGTGCGTAAACATACTTTTCCACAATCAGTCGTCTATTGACTTGGTAAAGTGTACTATTTTTTATAAAAATCTGTATATTTTAATTACAAATGAAATGGAAAAAACCAAGATTTTTAGCAGTCTTTCATCTGTAGTGAAAGACCGGTGGCAGCTGTAATGTGTGGTCAACAATATCATTCGTATTCTTCTATGTATGTTTGATGTTTTTCTTGTTTTAAAAAACTTTATTCTTTTTTCTGAAACAGAGCCAGTCTAAAAGTAATTTGGTACAGCCAACCGATTGTGTAGAACTGAGTGACAAAGGCCGAATCTAGATAAAGACGTTTTCCGTGTAGCCTCTGATAATGACCCAGTGGTCATTTGCAATGCACAAACAAAATACCTTTTGTGTGGTCAGATTTCAAAAAATTTAAAAAATGTACATTTTGTCTGCCTCCATTTCAATAGTTTTTAAAAGATTTTTGCTCAGCTGTTAAGGAAACAGTTTCCAAACTGGCTGACACTGCCTGCAAAACTGAGAGACAGGACCAAGTCGGGACGATGCTGGAGTAACGGTGAGTCGGTCCAAATCCCATGCAAACGTTAGACTTAAAGGAGAAAAAAGTAATTTAAACTTTGTCTCTGAAAACTTTCTCACAAAATTATACTACTTAGCATTATGCTTACTTATTTAAAACACTTAGTCTATGATTAAAAGAGAAAATTCTCAATATATCAAAATGTTCATGACAACTCGGTAAAACGGCACGGCAAGCGATAAAAAATGACTGGACGAATTTTTAAGATTTTTCACTAAGAGTGTTTTCTTGTCCTTTAAGTGAAAGAAAAAACAGATTGCTTAAGCTTTTAATGACGTGCACCATTGACACCACAACAGAAATGCTCGATATAAAATGTAGAAGAAATAAAAGCGAATATACATTTAATTAAAAGCTTAATACAAACAACATTTTAAAGCACAAGAAAACCTTTTACTTACACAAAGCTAGAAAAATTTGCCTAAAAAATCACCTACACACTGCCTTATTGTGCACAGAGCTTGTATTAGTAGTAATGCTGTATAAAACTTGTAAATCTAAACTCCCGCGATGACCGTTAGGCACAGCCATATTAACAGTAAGTCGTTTGAAACATGTTTAGCTAACATTGCACAAAGTTCGAAAAAAATAATCAGACATACCATAGTATACCATTACTTTAAATGATTACAAATTTTCTTTTTTGATTACATAAATCTTTTAAGCAGGTAAACGTAATGCTAAATAATATAATTTCCTACAGAAAGTTTAATGCAATATACTTTCTTTCCCTTTAAATATCTTTCATTGTGTAGCAGTTGCTCACATTGTGTGTTAATCTTTTAAAACAATTCAACCCACTAGGCTCCCCAATGGAAGGAGTGATCCACCATCCAGCTTGTTCACTGTAGGATACTGTGGCAAAATCGGCAGCTAATTTATTATAACGGAAAGTTCTCTAGAATGGTACACTAATCAGCAAAAGTTGTGAATTGGGATTTAGTTGCAAACCCATAACAACCAGAACGAATCTTTTGTTTAATTACATTATATTCGTAGTGTTAAGATGATTTACACACACATGACTAATCAAATTTTGACACCAAACCAGAAAGACAGGAAAAATGAAAAAGTGACAAGGACATAGCATGGATTTGAACCAGGGCCTTTCTGATCACATTTGCAGAACACCTTAGATCACCAAGCCACAACGGAAATGCTGAATCTGGTTGGGCAATTATAAGGGAAGAACTTTGGATTGCCTTGGTTACTGGAGAGTACGATGACTTAGTGGATTCTCTCGTTTGTTGACCACACATGTAGTTTGTGAGAACTTGCGTAAACCACCGAAAAAGTTTGATATTAATAGAGCAAAATGCGCCACATACCTTTAACAAACACCCCGCGCATGTTCTTGGCGACCTGAAGACCATCACGAGCATTTTGGTTCCCCGACAGTGTACTGTTGAGCGCGTGAGCGTACAACAACACGGCGTCATGAAGGAAAGCGGCGTATCTGTCTCCCTGGTAAAAAATCCACAAGCAAACGTATCTAATTTTCAATGAATACTTGAGTTTATAAAAAGTAAATCGTGCGTAATACCTTTAAAAAACATCCCACGCATGTTCTTTGCCACTTCTAGGCCATCACGTGGGTTTGAAGTCTTCAACATGGTATAGTTGAGCGCGTGTGCGTACAAGAACACAGAGTCGTGCAGGAACGCAGAATAGCGGTCACCCTGGCAAAAAATTCACAAGCAAAAACAGTAGACCTAACGAAATGCATAACGCTAGCATTGTGGCATAGATTGTACCTTTAAAGAAAATTCCTCGCATGTTTTTTGCTACATCGAGACCATCACGTGGATCTCGGCTCTGAGACATAGTATAATTGAGTGCCAGAGAGTACAGGAACACAGCGTCATGTAGAAAAGCTGCATACCTGTCACCCTACGTAAAAAATGCACAAGCGTTCCTGTAGTCAACAAGTATCTATGCTTAACGATGCAAATGCCAACGTGATGAGTACATTATATCACAAACTAAAACTGTGTTTAACATTGTAGTTGAGCAAGTCAAACACAAGGAAAATTGAGTTAGCTGACCAAGGTCAAGACTAAATAAGACATGTAAATAACTGGGGTTTTCACTGGGAAGTATCTCCAATTATGCAGCTGAAAAAACATTCGCTAATCCACCACAAATACTTTAATAATTTAGCAAATAACGGTAGACGGTCTTGCCCAAATGCCTAGAACTATTGCGCAAATGTCAAAATCAAAAGTGCTAGAAAAAAATTAAGTTATATGACCATCTGCTTGTAGCCAAAAGGTGCCTTCCCTTAGAACAAAAATGAATAAATTAGAAATGAAAAACACAAAAAAATGAAAATTTGAAAGAAAATGAAAAAACAAAAGTTGCGCGAACTTGACAGGATAACTAACTGTTCAGAAACAAGCTCAAGCATAAACAAAATAATTTTAAGAGTGAAGGCATAAAAAAATAAAACTGTCATAAAATGAAGTGCTTGGCACATACAAAGTACTTAACTACCAGTAACCAATAGTTTGTACCTGTGTACAAATAAAGCGTACGTTCATCCGTACTAATATTAATACATACAGTTACACCTATACGAAGACAAAACACAAAGTGAGAATGGAGATTAAATAAACTCTCATAACAATTTCGCTATGCACTTTATCATGATCCAAGAAACTTTAATTTTTTTAAAACCTGAAACTGCACAACTATGTTAAACGAGTGCGCAGCGCTCCAAACATTACTATTTTATACTGAGTTCATTTAAACATACGGCAACCGATATGAATCAATTTAATTTTATATTGTTGCAATATTTTTGAATATTACGCAGCTGCCCTTCAATACTATAGCTCAGCAAGAAATTCCAGGCCTACAAGCTATGCAGAGGGGGTCTAAATTAACTATACTTGCCACTTACATAAATATTCAGCAGATCGAGTCCCAAGCCTTTAGGTATATACTGCTTCCACGGCGGCTTTCTCATTCTGTTAGCAACATCAATTCTGAATGCATCAACCTCGGGTCCAGTTAGCGCAGCCAAGCCCACCTGCAAATGTACAAGATGGCAATAAATTCGTCCTAGAAGTTTAACGTTTGACTTTTCGGAAGAAATACATGCACAGATGTAAAATTAAATTAATCAAATGTCCAGTAGGTAGCAGCAGAAAAGCACGTGCTTAGATGTTAAATTAAATGAACTAAATGTCCAGGAGATGGCAGCATAAAAACACGTGCTTAGATGTTAAATTAAATGAATTAAATGTCCAGCAGATAGCAGCACAAAAGCATGTGCTTAGATATTAAATTAAATGAAGTAAATGTCCAGTAGATAGCAGCACAAAAGCATGTGCTTAGATGTTAAATTAAATGAACTAAATGTCCAGCAGATGGCAGCATAAAAACACGTGCTTAGATGTTAAATTAAATGTCCAGCAGATAGCAGCACAAAAGCATGAGCTTAGATATTAAATTAAATGAACCAAATGTCCAGTAGATAGCAGCACAAAAGCATGTGCTTAGATGATAAATTAAATGAACTAAATGTCCAGCAGATGGCAGCATAAAAACGCGTGCTTAGATGTTAAATTAAATGAATTAAATGTCCAGCAGATAGCAGCACAAAAGCATATGCTTAGATATTAAATTAAATGAACTAAATGTCCAGTAGATAGCAGCACAAAAGCATGTGATGAAACCCCCAACAGTGTAAAAAATTCACTGGCCAGATGTAAATTAAATAAGATCTTGTGCACGTACATGAAATACGCTTTCAAAGGCTTGCTTGGCTTCTTGGTTACGTTGGTCATTCGAATACCAGGTCTCCGTTGCATCTACTACATCGTCGTCAGGTAGGATATCCATTGTGTAGAACACATAGTCCCCGTTCGTCATGCCCAGATCATACGCTCGAATCATGAAGTTACGACGATCCTTTGCAGGAGCTACTAGCATAACAACTGAAAATACACATCGACAATATTGCAAGCACATATAAATGCACAACTGTAAACACATATATGCAGCATAGCAAACACACATAAACTCACAACTGAAAACATATGTACACAACATAACAAGCACATACAAACTCGCAACTGAAAACTAACGTACACAAACATAGCAAACATATATAAATTCACAACTAAAAACATATGCACATAACATAGCAAGCATGTATAAACTCACAAGAGCTTACTCAAATAAGCTATTAATAGGACAAGAGAAATAAACTGCACATTAGTTATTTCAGTACCTCAATGCACTATACTGAAATGCACATTTGCTAGTGTTGAGACCGATTAAAGAATAACAATCAATTTGGGTTTAACTCCTGATCTCAGATATTTTTTCAGCTGCTGATGCATGGATTGTATTAATACTATTTTAACTTATTTAAAAAAAAAACAGAAAATTCCACCACAAATGAAAATCACACAAAATATCACTATCTTTATGCAGTAACTTAATACATCGGCATCTCTGCTTAGACGCAAAGGTTTCTCATAGCACGAATGTGTGCTTTTAATCCATGCCTGCCTCTTTGTAAAATATATTCAATTAGATTTTCCTTATGATCATCGACATAATTATCGAATCGGTTTCATATCCAACTGATTATGAAGATCCATCTGATTTTCCACCATTAATAATTACAGCAAAAAGAAATCATTTACAAACCTGACCTAATGAAGAGGCCCTAACTAGTACAAACAATCTACATTTCTGACCAATCTAGCCATTTTACCCTTTCTGTTTTATGTTTCTTGCGCTAAACTACAAGTAAAAGAAAAACTTCTGCAATTAATGACTGCCTGGAATGAATTACTTCTGGTTTCTTTCTTAATTTCAGTGAGCATTTTCTTCATCTTGCGATCCGTAGGGTTATCCTCGTATTTGAGATGAGACGTAACGGTGATGTTCCTCTCGTTAAATGCATAAGCAACAGCTTTTGCAGCATCTCCCCACAACAACCTGAGAAACAGTAAAACAAAGGTTTGTACTTAGAATACTATTATTCACTTAAAAAAGACAATTACCGAAGATAAGCTCAATGGGCCCCTAAATTCCAATAAGAATTTATAGTGGCATCTGTGATATGAAATTTAAAATGGATCAGGAATGTTACAGTGAAACAATACAAATTTAAATATGGTACTTTTCTTCCAAGGACAGACGACGTGATATGAAAATCAATAACCTGCAAATGCAATACTCATTAAAAGACATTTCATTTGTTGTTAGAAGTTTTAGGTTGCAATACTATGCAGATGGGTACACAATTTTGAAATTTGTTGCTAAATTATGCTACAATTACAGTAATTGTACGTCTATGCTATACTATAGCCTGCATCTAAGTAAAGTGAAGAGAATAAGTTTGTATTTTGCAATTTGACTTGACAAATACTAACAGAACTCAGAACAATCCTGAACGTAGCATGGTTTTATTGCTCTCTGCTAAATATTCTCGTAGATTTCCAGACTCACGCACATCATGCTCAAGCATGACCGCTTGTACGTCACTACGTGTTGCACTTGTAATTGTCTATACCAACCGGTATTTCATGGTTGCTACAGACAAGCGATTTTTCGTGGTCAACTTCTGGTTAATTGCCATATAGAATAGTAACGCCAGAAAGCTACTGAAGCCTCAATTTTATACTATGAATCTTTAAAATTTAATAGACTTTTTACAAAGCACGCAGCAATAACGCTCTTGAAAAGAAGCAGCCATTGGGAAAATGAGTAATCTTTGGATTACAAACAATGAAGTGTCTCTTGCAGTTTATTTTTTACGACTCATACATTGTGAAAGTGGGCTTTTAATTGGTGCATTTTTATTGCCTATATCTAGAACAGTGTTGAATTCTGTTCTGCTGAACAAACCGGAATTAAAGAGTAATGCACAACTAAAGCGAATTCAATTAATTTGCAACACGGTGTAGTTGATATACTATGAAACAAAAATATGTATTTAATTTGAGTATTATAAAAAGTTTAAGCATAACCGTATTACATTCTCTTGTATCACTAATGATGAACTATCTATAGTGATTTTTTTCTTTTGACAGTACATACTAGTGTGCATTATAATTATACGTCTGGTATAATTATTGTTTTCTTTCAATTTTTACATACGTAGATGTCAACAATAATATTCCAAACTAATATTATGGTCGCATCGTTACAGTGTTACCAGCTGTTAAATAAAAAAATCAGAGCAAAACAACTAGTGAGTTCAGGCAAGGTGTATCTTCTGTCATATGCTCCCACAGCAGCAGATACGATATAGTGTATGTTGTCAATAGATTCAAATAGGCAGACACATAGACATCGCGATGCATGAAAAAAGAATCAAAAGCAATGGATAATAACAGAATTTCCACTGGTAGATGTGACCAAAGCACACAAAAGGCAAAACAACAGCAAATTTGCGATATGCATGGATATCCACAGACTATGTTATATATTACACCGTTTTTATTTGTGAAAATCTTTCACAAACTAGAGCAAACATCGCGATAATTTAAAAAAAAGGAACAGTAGGCTGAAAAGGGACAAATCCTGATCGAAAAACAAGTCTAGTAAGCCTGCAAGTTAATCCACTTGGGACTAAATTAAGACATGTCATTTAATCACAAGGACGTGGACGTGGCGCTACACTAAGAATTTATGTTAGAATAATACTTAAGCATACTAGCGTAACTGGTTCAAACTCAGCCAGATAACTGGTCTAAACTCAGTCCCCAATCCTGACTCCTTCGTGCTTACTTAGTTTTATAGAAAAGTAATGCGTTTCAGAAATTTCGTAAAATCTAAATTAACAACGTAATTGTGTCCTACAAGCGTGTACTATTTTCCATTAAAATAATTCTATTAGTATGTTTACCAGTTTGAAGAAATAATTCCAATACGTTTCCATCCGTAGTAATCAAATATGTTGATTAAGAAAGCACCCAGCTTGTCAAAAGAGCCGAGCGTGCGACCCATAGTAGGATAGACAGCTTTGTCATTGAATTCTACATCAGTGGTAACCCACGTGATGAGAGGAAGATTCCAGAATGCAGCCAGTTGTCCAACTACTCTTGCAGCTAGCCACAAAACAATTAAGATAATATTGGTAACAATAATATAATTTTCATTGTAAACAATATTAATTTTTATGAAATAAAGTAAGCAACACAATTTACAAAATTTGATGAAGTAAAAAGATGGACTTCATCATCAGGTTCATTGTGACCTGTACATCATCTACTTTTAATGGCTTACGCTTAAGCACGTTTGCTTGCAAGAAAAGTTGTTTTAGATCAGATTATCGCTCGAAAACCAAAATTAAAAAATATCATTTTTTCACAGTTAAAAGATACAGGTTTGTTCTAATAAAACCGTGATAAACTTCTTTGTAACGCGATTGTTTTTTAAAAAGTTACAATTGCTTACAATTGTGGTTGTCATTATTGTCATTGTTACTGTCACTGGTATTTTTATTGTCGCAATCATTATCATTGTTGTTAGTCACTTTCTTGTTACATATTTAGAAGAGGTAACGATATTTTGTATGAATTCATGATTACCATCAGAACAGGCAGGTCCAAAGAAAACATCAATGCGTTCATTGATGTACATTTCAGCTGCATTGCCAGATGCTAGTTTACTATCACAGCTGGTATCTCTGGTTATAACCCTGAAATATTGAATCAGCAACTAAACAAAGGCTAAATTAAAACAAGGAGTGGCAATTAATTGACTCTATGGCTGACCGACCAACTGACTGACTAACTGACTGTCGACTGACTGACTATTCCTACACGGTTAAAACCCAGAAATGTTGAGTTAGTGGCAAAATATAAAAATAAATATAACTGATTAAAAACAATGAGTAACGATCAGTAGACTTTCTGCTGACTCGTTGATTGATTTACTAATTGGCCAGTGAAGAACTCATGACTGACTGACTGGCTGATTGAACGACTGTCCACCCATCGAACAACCTGCCAAGCTTCTGACTGACTGATTAATTGAAAACGTGAACATAATTAATGAATGAGTAACTATGTGAATGTATGTAAAATAAACAAGTAAAATTAAAAAATGGAAAAGAATAAAGAAATAGCTGAACTAATGAATGAATGATCGAATAACTGAAAAAAACAATGGATGGATGAATGAGTAACTTCATCTTTCTCTTGTCAGTCATTCGTCTGCTTTTACATTTGCTCGTTGGATTCATTTGCTCATTTTTTCTCAAATTGATTCATTCGTTTATTTAGTTATTTCATTAAATCTTATATTCAGTCATTCATTAAGAAACTTACTTTAATCGAAAAGGAAAACCAGGATTGGCATGAACTTTCTCAATAGCTATAGACACAGCACTGGCACTGGTCACTCCACTAAAATACTCAAAATTAGCCACCCAGGGAATAAGTAGCCCAATAAGGAATTGCGGTAAACCAGATCCGTCTTCATCCAACTTTCTTACTTCTGACTTGAACGTGCCACTAGAATTTGTGAAAGTGTTGCTATTGGCTGACGTCTGTTTCAGCCCCAACACTAGTACTACCAACACCAGGAGAGCCTTCGTCTTCATTGGCTGCGACATAGTTACATCTTCAGCCTAAAAAAGGAAAATTAACAATGGGAGCACTTTTTACAATTTTAACTTGCACGAAAATAGGCTTACAGTGAGCGATAAAACTAATGTACTTCCCGACTCCACTTTCTATCCTTATATTCACGCGCTTAGAATAATTAATTAAACCAAATAACCGTGCCTATACTACTCCACGTATTTTCAATTTATTTCAATTTTTTACAAGAATCATACACACGTAAACGCATTCAAAAAGACTGAGGAAACGAAAAAGCACAGCGTTTTAGTCCATCATGGTGATTTATCTTGAGGCAAAGGGGAAAAAGTGAAACTGGATTAGCAGAAGCCCACAATACACATGTACTCAATGAACAAAGACGGAGCCTTTTTATACCTAGAGTTGCTGTACGTTACTCATTGTTTCACCTTGTAGTCATCTTTGGAATTTCACCTTGTAGTCAGGAATTATTTCCAGTCATATTGTAGAAATCGTAATTTTGCAAATACGTGCACAGAAAATGTTTAAAGACAATGTTATCCAAGATGAAGACAATATTTTCTACAAATATTTTACAAAAACTGGTGATGATATTTGCGATAATATTTTGAGTGCTTTGAAAATACATGGTCAGAAAGCATTTAAAGAACGTACTATGCCAATATGGAGACAATGTTCGAAGTTTTTCAACATGTTGTCTGACTGTGGTTTGCCAATATTGTGTAGATATCGTACCACTTTGCGCCAATATTTTTATCAATATGTGCGAACCACGTGTTTCTAATATTGGATGACAGTATCGGTATAAATATACGCAATCTTGTCGTACAAGGTGGAACCAATGTTGGAGAAAAATATTTTATCAAGATATATGGTACCTTTGTTTTCGGGCTCTTCCTTAAGGCCTAAACCTTGTTCTGCCTATACATTAGCACACTAACGAGAGAATGATTTCACTTGTACAAAAATGAGCTGGCTTTTCACTGGTGTTTACATATATGTGTTCCTGAGATGATGTAGAGATCTGTCTATTTTTCCTTTAAAACATTTTACGGTTTTAGCATTTAAGATCTCGGCGAGTCCGTGACTATTTGGTGACAAGATTGTGTATAGGCTATCTAGGGTTCATCAGTCTTTATTAATTATAAAAAATGTAAGCATAATTTTAAAACTTTTACTTACCTTACTATATTAGCGACGCGTGCAAAACAAATCAGCTTAACTTTTCCGAAGTACTGAACAACACAAGGTTTGCGAGTCAAATGAATCCTCGCAGCTTAGTTCCTTATCAAAAATAATGAGCGCATCTTTACTGATCAGATTTATAATGATCCCCCTAGGCAACTTCGATACTCCTAATTATGATCTAATTACTACTCATTTCAGCAAATAATCGATAACTATTGATTTCAAATGCAAGTTCTGCTTTCAGTTATTTACACAACGTTTGTGTTTCCCAGTACAATAGAGCTTAAGCCAATTAATGATGATAATATGGCCTATGAAATGTAAACAGAGTATTTTGCTAACAGCAAGCATGCACTGGCTGCATCGTGACTTATAATTAAAGTAATCACCCTGGAACGTGATTGCTTACAGGAATATGTTTATAATAATTATTGCTTTAATTTAGAATCTCAGTTCCTGATGCAAAATATTCCTGCATATTTTGTGAACCTGAAAATTATATAGCTGTGGTATGCAATTTGTCAGTGATGGTGGGACGAACTTGTCTACTTCCTTCACTTTGTTTGCACTAGGCTGTTTGTAGTTAACACATTAAAATAAGAGTATTGTTCCCAGAAATATTACACAGTACACTGTATAGTGATAGAGATCATGAGTACGAGGTCGCGATACAGTGCTACATATGTATGGTTATGAGTGCAGGTAATGCGCAGCACACATTATACAAAACAGATCTTACATCTATGTGCCCAGTTATTGCATGCGTGCTGCTTTGTGCATGTTATTCGACAGTTCATGATAGGTACATCATTCATTTATAATACAGAGTTATACTCTAACCAGTTATCAATAAGGCTCGCCCATTCCTCGAAATGCCGATTACTGAGCTGCTCCAAGTCGGTCCAGGTCAACCGCCTAGGAAGTAGAAAGTGAAGCGAAGTCGCTGGTTTAGAAAAGATTAGTTCACTTTCTGTTTTGTAGAGGGCGAGGCTATCACAACAGTTACAGTTTGTAGAATGGCGTGTGGGTTGTGGATTGGATTGTAGTGGTTTGTGATGTATGGTATCACTCTTTTTCAATAAGATTAATTTTCGCTATTACTTTCTTTAATTCGACTTTTTACGGTTGCGGAGCGATCTTCTAGCCTTTGACCACTTAAGCAAGAGAGTACTAAAGTGCAAATCAAGAGAGCATTATTTTTCAGTTCATACTTGCCGGCTACCAGAATTTCTAAAAAGCAAATTTGTAGCTTTCCCGAACCTGGCTTGGATCTGCGGCAAATTTCCGCCAATTACAAAATAAGTCTTATAAAAATATAAGACAGTGGACAGTGGTGTTCCCAAATAGCTTAACCAAAATTATCGCATTCATGACTCAGATATTTAGTAGAACATTACACAAAATGTATTTATTTGCCCAGCTTATCTTGAAAATGAATAATAAATAGAATGCACATTGTCTTGCCATACATGGTTCTCGGCTGAGGTGTTCTCAGTTTTCACTGTTAGTATACTTTGAATATTGAAAATTCTTATTTATAGATAGTTATAGGCATATTTATAGATAGTAGAATTACTCAGAAAACACATGTACAGCATATAGTCAACAAAATTAGCAAATTAAGTGGTGTATTAGCTAGAATACGACACTACATAAATGTAGATGCACTACGGCTCTTATATTCTTCTCTTGTCATGCCATATCTGAGTTATGGCATTCTCGCCTGGGGTAGTGCTTCAGCATCGGTTTTAAAATCATTGGTTTCTAAACAAAACAAGATTATCAAACTTATAACATTTACTAATAAAAGGGAACATGTAACACCTTTGTATTTGCAATTAAATCTACTAAAAGTATATGATCTGTATAAATTAAAATTGCTCAAGTTTGTATATAAATTCAAAAATAATTCACTTCCGGATCTCTTCAGCAATTATTATACTTTAGCATGTCACATGCATCACCATTCTACTAGGTTTGCTACCACCCAATCTTATTTTATTGAAAGATTTAACTCATCTAAAGGCCAGAATTCTTTAAAACACCAAGGAACTTTGCTGTGGAATTCATTATCAGACCAGTTAAAGTCAAGTAATTACAAAAAGTTAATTCTAAATTATAAAAAACAACTTATTGCAGGATACAAATGAATGAGATATTTTACTTATGTACTTGTAATACCTATACATATTTTTTTCATTGTTACGACACTTTATGTTTTTGTTTAAGTTTTTGGTATATTTTGATTTCATTTTGTCTGATTTACAGTTGATATAGTTTTCGATGGTTTAATTTATTATATTTTCTTTCTCGACACCTTTGGTTGATCACTGTTCTACTGTTTTTTTTGCCGTATTTTTTAGTTAATGCTCAAATTATGCATTTTC
Source organism: Tubiluchus corallicola (assembly GCA_030141605.1). Taxonomy (NCBI): domain Eukaryota; kingdom Metazoa; phylum Priapulida; class Priapulimorpha; order Priapulimorphida; family Tubiluchidae; genus Tubiluchus; species Tubiluchus corallicola. The sequence continues at coordinate 53,237 of JAQGDQ010000662.1, forward strand.
TGTTATGTTAAAAACTCTAAGTCATTTTTATTGTGTTTGCTTTGCATGATTAACAGTGTTTTAGAATTGTAAATCTTTCGTTATTTAAATTATTATGTTCTACAGTATTATGATATCCATCATTTAACTGCCAATTATACACATCAACCGGATACAAATTTATATTGAGAACAATGGCATAATTAATTTTATTTAATCATAGCTATTTAAGGGTGGCTGACTAGATAACCTACGGGTTCTTCGCTGCCCTTCTCCTTTGCTTCGAAATATTGCATGTAGTCCTGATACTGTATTTTGATCATTCTTGCGGAGTCAATAAATAAATTGAATTGAAATTGAATTGACTTGAATAAGTCCGTAGATACAAAAGCCCGGAGGCACATAGATTCCTGCATCTGCATCCTGCATTTTGAACCACCCTTCCCTGAAAACTTTTGCAAAAGTAACTGTGTATCAGTTCATGAGAGTTTTCAAAAGAACTCTGTATTTTTTTACAAAGAGTAAACTTAAAATCTTTAATTAACGGTTACTTTTTGAAAAATTATGGAGTTTCTATGAGTGTGCTCACTTAACACTTAATTCGTGACATTACAACAGTGCAACAGTTACAGTGTGGGTTGTTTATAGAAAGAGCTCTGCCATTGTGGATGAGAACAGCTTAGTTCCAAACTTTATTTCTAGAAATTTTTGCTAGAGAAGAACTATAGGCAATACTGCCTTTCTTACCTCATAAATTATATGTAATCCTATTTGCTGCATAATAGCTTTTTTGTTGGCCTTTCATTTGTAAGTATATAGACCTTCTCGTCACTTAGCATCATTAAAGCAGAGGAAATAAGAGACTATGTGCAATGTTTGTGAATTATTGATTATATGTGCCTAAAGTGGTTTTGTAATGCTTTCACTTTCAAATGTAGCCTGATTTTTGATACACGGCCCCAGTCAGAGTTTGCCGATAATTGCAGTTTCAGTTTCATTCCGTTTTCGTCGAAATTTAGAAAATTTCCTAGCCGAAACTTTAAAAGTAATTTTACGTATCATTATTCCAATGTTTTAGTAGTATTTTCCAGTTTGCCCCTTCTTTTTTCATAAATAATAAAAACTGCTAAAAAATCTTGGCTAAAATAGCTTATATAAAACAAAAAAATCATGTAGTGTGTATGTTTTTATGGCAATGTGGTATGAATCTTTAGTGCTATCTGTAGATTATGAAGCTTTAAGGACTGGAGGCACAATCAACTGAAATATTAAACCAGGGTTTTGCCTCCAATTACACTGCATTGAAAGTGTAATTGGAGGCAAAACCCTGGTTTAATATAATAATTCATGAAATATACTCGGCAACAAAGCATTTACAAATAAATAAAGGTTTTTTGCTTGGTTGGTTTTTCAATTTTAATAGTAGCTGGTTTTGCAAAAATTATATTGATTCGGTTTTGTTTTGGTATTGGCTGCAGTTGTCGTATTCTGCAAACGTTTTACACGCTCTTGCCATTGTGCACTAGTTTTCTTTTTGTGTTCATCTAGATGACATTTCTAAATTTGGACTGCAGTTTTTTATATTTTGTACCAAATCCTTAAAGGTGCCAACTGGACAGTAACATTGCCAACTAGGTAACGTGGCGGCGTTACGTGTAGTTAATTATTTGAACTACATGCACAGTTATGAGACTCACCTACAAATCTAATGCTTCACGTTCATTGCAAGCCCATTTTCTACTTTCCTCAAAAATTACCAGGTCACAGTTTGCAGTAAATGGCTGTGAACAAGTTATTGTGTACTCAAAAGCACTTTAGCTTTAGCACTTTTTGCTCTACATTCTTCCAGTGATTCGTAGTTCTTTCACATACTGGTACCTCAGCTGTGCATTTATTTTTCAGTAAACAGAATGCCTTGTTTTATCCGCATATGTCGACATGGTGTGCATTCTATTTATCGTCATTTTCTCCACATGTCATATAGGCAGAATAAATGCATGCCGTTAAGTGTTCCATAATTTATGTAAATATCTGCTGAACCATACGACAATGTAGCTAAAATTGCCCAGCTAGAAATACATCCCACATCCTGAATTCAGTGAGATTTGACCTACAAGCTAGCCGTCTGTCTTTCTTATACATGTGCCTTCGCGGCTTTGTAAATCAGAGTCTCTTTTAACGTATTGCCTGGGTACCAAGTTTGGTACACAGTGAAGAAATCTTGGTACCCAGTGATGCTTAAATCAGACCAGTAGGTACCGAGATACATTGTTTCAAGGAAAAATAAATGTTGCCCCTTTCATTGGTATGTACTACTAGTGATCCTGGCCTGGCCCTGTAAGAAATGCAGTTGGTTTATGTTCACTCCAGCATTGAAGAACTATAGGTTCCTAGTGGTTGTTCATCTGACACCTGGTGTGATGAACATGAATGGCTATACGGAACAGTACAGCTCATTACTGGCCATATAGCGACATGCACACTCAGCATATGTCATGATGTGATGACTCATTAGCTGACTGGGCTGGCTAGAGCGCTCAGAATAGGCCAGAAATAGCTGTTTCTGAAAGAAAAATTCAAAATATTCCCCGAACCCTCCTCGCCAATCTGCGGAGAGAGAACCCCAGGGACCCTCTGGTACCCGGTCATTGTACCTTAAAAGAGGCTCTGTCGTAAATAAGCATCTATTTTAGCCTCTGTGAAGTGTTTTTCAGTGTGCGTCACAGATGGGCACATCTATTTTAACCTCCGTGAAGTGTTTTTTGACGTGCGTCACCCATGGGCACAAGTAACCAGCTGCTACTGTTCTCGCCATCAAAGTACGGCTGTGCTGCTTCAGTAAACTGGACAATTTAGGGAGTGCATTTTTCCCTGGGCCATTCACAAGATCTGAGGCCTTTCAGTTGTGCACCCGTCTGTATCGCATCTGTCCAACATTATCAATTTTTCGTACAAATTATCCCAGCCAAGGTCGATGACCTTCCAAGTTGAAGAACAGTATGTACTGTTTAAAGTACTATTTCGCCTACTTGTCAAATCGTGCAAAAAAGTGTCTAGAGAACTTTAACACAATGGTACTGCCTCTGACAGACTATGAGCCTTGTCCTAGCTCTAATATTTCGTTTGAGTGTTTTAAGTTTTTGTGACTAACTTCTGTGTTTACATCTTATTTATAAAAAAAATCTTGAATTAGCTGTTGTTTAAACACCAAGAAGTTTGTGTAAAATGGCTCAATTTTCAGTAGGCATTATGACGGGTCTTTTCCCGCAATGTTCAGCCCAGCTCGTATAAAACAACAGGCTTAGAATTCACATCCTGTATGAGCCACAATAGTCATAATCCAAAGTAAATTATTTGTAGCTGTGTTATATTTCCCTGTATAGATTTGGGTTGACCCCCAGTCATTACATAATGCCAAAATGTGATAAATTCTCATGAATGTTGAAGTAGCTTGATGTTTGAATTGTTTTATTTAAACGCGACGCGTCTGCAACATTGAAAATGAATAGCTCTATATATTAATCTACTGGCAGATGCTAAATGTCATTGATTCATATCACTGTTAGCTTATTAATGCCACCAACATGGTTGTGTTTAAGTTGACTCTTGAGTTGTTACTAAGTTTTTTATTGATCTATTTTTCTCTCTTGGAGACGTGCATGTGCTGTATGGTGTATTTAGTATAACAGCATATCTTGTGCATAGAGTTTCACACTGAATGGATATGAATCCCGAGCTTTAAGATGCACTAATGTTTCTAAGGCGGTATTTAGATTGTGTGCTGTTGTTCATGCCTGCTGGGAATTGGGATGTAGGTTTTTTTAGTACTTTCTTTGATGTTGTTGTTGTCGTTGTCACTGTTGTTGTTGTTGTTGTTGTTGTTACTGTTACTGTTGTTGTTGTCGCTGTTGCTGTTGCCTTTGCTGTCACTCTTGCTGTCACTGTCCTTGATGTTGCTGTTGTTGTAACACTGTTCTTGCCTGGTGTGAAATGGGATATAGGTTTCTCAGTACTTTCTTTGATTTTGTTGTTGTTGTTGCTGCTGCTGCTGTGTTGTTACTGTTATGGTTGTTGCTGCTGTCGTCGTCACTGCCGCTTTTGCTGATTGTCACGATGCGATTACTAAAAGGATAAACAAATTACATGACATTGATTCCAGTGAGGCACAGTATGCATTGAGGCAGTCAGCAAACTGGTCAGCTAAAGCATAACAGTCTTTGCTGATTGGGTGGATCTTGTACACAGTACAATACGTAGACGTGTATTACTTAACAAATGTCTCGAACTAAAAAGAAACAAAGTAATCTTGTATGTTTGGACTAAAAATGGCCAGATTTTCATCAGGAAAACTGAATCATCTGAACCCTTCCCTGTAAACAATTTTGATGATGTAGATAAATTAAAACACTAATCCCTTCTTCACTCGTTTGAATCAATTTCTCATTGTAATGGTTAGCTTTAATTGTACTAAGTGTAATAAAACTTGCAAAGCAAATCAAAACTCAATTCAATGTGATGTGTGTTCCCTCTGGACACATCTAAAGTGTACAAAGTTGTCTCATCATGAATTTGTAAATTTAGCAAATTCTAATGACAGTTACTTCTGCCAGCAATGCATTAATGATGTGCTTCCTTTGCAGTTCATTGATGATGATGAATTTATGGAAATGACTAATCACTATCAATTTTCTAATTTTGTAAAAGATTTATCTTGCTTTTCATCAATTTATGACTCTTCTTCGCTAGTCCACTGTAATAGAGATGATACAGACATCGACAATTATAGACTTCAGTATGACAGCAAATACATTAATCTTGCAAATCTGAGTAGTGATAAATCCACAGATAAAGCAAACAATGACACATTTATAATACACTTTAACACATCAAGTTTGAGGAAATACTATTCAGACATGACTGATACATTAACACAATTTCAAAAAATGCCTGAGTTAATAGCGATCTCGGAAACCAGAATTCACGAATCTGACACTTTTTTATGTAACATTCCAGGATATTCTTTCTTACACTATGATTCCAATACAGCTGCTGGTGGCGTAGGTGTGTATGTAAAATCTAGTCTCAATTTTAAAATTAAACCTGAATACAAAATAAGAACTTGTAAAAATGTTATTGTTAATGGGATTAGTACAACTAGTAGACTAGCACTTGAGGACCTGTGGCTCGAAATTGCTTCCACCGATAACAAAAAATCTTTCATATTTGGAGTAATATATAGGCATCCAAACACCCCAGTCGAACATTTTCATGACGAATTAGAATCAGTTCTTTGCACTATCAACTCCACAGGCAAACCAGCTTATATATGTGGAGACATTAATATAGATTTATATCAACATGATAACAAGCCATTTATTAATAAGTATCTCAACATGCTCTTCTCAAATCAATTTACACCAATTATCACGCGACCAACTAGAATTACTCCAACGTCACACACCTTAATTGATCATATTTATACTAATAATCTTTCTACACCCATCACATCTGGCATCATTACTAACCCCATTGCGGACCACTTGCCAATATTTGCCATTATAAGAAATACTAATCTCCTGCACAACAAGATTAAAAAATCAGTCAGATGTACGAGATCATTCAATCAAGGTAACTTTTTAAGCGAGCTTCAAGTTAATATAAGTAACCTAACACTGAATGATGGCGAAGCAGACATACACTCTTACTGCTCACAATTCATGGACTCGTTTAAAACATTACTTGATAAACATGCCCCACTCAAAACGTTATCAAGGAAAAACTCAAAACTATAGCTAAACCATGGATCACTCCCGGCATTCTTAATTCTATTAAAACAAGAAGCCGTATGTATACAACACACAAGTTATCCAACTCGCTGTATAAGCAAAATTTATATAAAACATATTCTAACAAACTTAATCACATCAAACATGCATCCAAAAAGAAGTATTACTCCCAGATCTTGGTTGCAAACAAAAATAACATGAAACAAACTTGGAGCACTATCAATGAACTTCTCAAAATTAAAAAAAGGACAGCTAGTATAATGCCAACTAAAGTTCGTTACCAAGGCACAACCTCGTGTGACCCGCACCATAAAGCTAATGCTTTTAACAGTTTTTTTGCAAACATTGGTATATCACTGGCATCACGCATAACACAACCCGAAAACTGTAAGTATACAGACTATTTAATGCATCCCCAAGAAAATTCTTTCTATATCACACCAGTTAGCGAAATCGAGATTTCCCAAGCTATTGATAGACTAGATCCCAATAAAGCAAAAGGCCCTTATGACATCCCAATTACATATTTTAAAATGTCTAAAAACATAATTTTAGCTCCGCTTACAAATCTGTTTAATGCGTCAATTCTGACTGGGACATTCCCCGACACTTTAAAACTGGCAAAAGTAATCCCCATATATAAAAAAGATGATCCAAATGAGCTGAACAACTACCGACCTATCTCACTCATATCACCCATTGCCAAAATTTTTGAGTCAATTTTATATAAACGCCTGATGACATATTTAATCAAAAATGATACAATATCATGTTTTCAATTCGGTTTCCGCAAAAATCATTCCACAATATTAGCAACTGCTGAAATCATAGACAATCTTCTGACAAACCTAGACAATAAATTACTTACCTGCGGCATTTTTCTTGATTTAACAAAAGCTTTTGACACCGTTCAACACGACATTTTACTCAACAAAATGGACTATTATGGTATCCGTGGAATCACGCAAAAACTATTCCAGTCATATCTTACAAACAGACACCAGTTTACGGTTGTTGACAATTTTGCCTCTGACCGATGCTCAATTCAGTGTGGTGTACCTCAAGGAACCACCTTGGGTCCACTTCTTTTCCTGATATATATAAATGACCTCCCTCTTTGTACTAACATGCAAGCACGACTTTTTGCTGATGACACTAACCTCTTCTTAGCAGACAAAGATACGCAAAATCTTGAGCTTAGAAGTAATGAAGAATTGATCAAAATTAACACATGGATGCGTACAAATAAGTTAACAGTAAACTATAATAAAACAAAATTTATGATCATAAGAAATAAATTTGAAAACAATGAAAACTCCATTATAACAGTATCCATGCAAGACTGTTTATTAGAACAAGTATCAGACATAAAATATCTGGGCGTCTACATAGATGACACCCTTAATTGGTCAACACACATAAAAAATATTACCTACAAAGTAAGCAAAGTTACAGGTATATTTTTTAAATTGAGGCATTACTTGAGCACGGATATACTAAAAATGATTTACTTTGCCATTGTGTACCCACACATTAACTATTGTATCTTATCGTGGGGCACAGCAAAAAAATCTGTTTTGAAACCTCTTACATCAGCACATAACAAAATTATCAAAACAATGACTTTTGCTGGGTTCCGAGATCATGCTACCCCTTCCTATTATGCTTTGCAATTATTAAAAATTAATGAAATTTATAAGCTTGAGTTAGCGAAATTCATGTTCAAGTATAAAAAGTGCATTCTACCTAAATTATATGGCAATTATTTCAAAAAGATTAGTGACGTTCACCAGTATTCTACGAGAGCAGCTACCAAACAAAACTATTTTCAGGAAAGATTTAACACAACAAAAGGTCTACAAACTTTAAAACATAATGGTACAATTCTATGGAATACTCTTTCAGATGATCTTAAGCAATCGACTAGTATCTATCAGTTAAGTAAATTATATAAATGTCAACTCTTGCAAACTTATTATTGAGATAAGCGTACAGTATTTTGCCTATCTATCTGCCTCTTCATTTTACATCAGATCATCAAAACTCGCTCTGTATTTATTTATTTTTTTTTACATTATGCTTGTGTTATAAAGTAAATTTCAGTTACCATTGTTATTATGTTTCTGATGTCAGATTTTTATTTCAGTCCTTATTTCAGTTATGTTCAGTTTGATTTTTTTTTATTATTATTACTGTGTATGAATTGTACTAACACATTATAAGCATATCATTATCAATTTTATGTCATTCGTAACACTTTATTTATTATAAGCAGTACTAACACTAATACACTAGCATAGCGCCTATAAAAAATGTTCATCACTAACCAAAGGGCAGCTGACTAGATGACCAATTGGTCTTTCGCTGCCCTTTCTTCACATTTTTGTTGCTAAATTAATTGTATTGTAACTGTGCGTGTGTTAAAAGATAAATAAAAGATTATTATTATTATTATTAGTACAGTGTTAGCGTTATATTTTTAAGCTCAGCAACTTATTTTATAAATCACTAGCAGTTTATGCACAAGAGAACACTTAATTCATGAAAAATTTGGGTATCTGCTGATATTTAACCAGCACTCATTGATGCCACCTAGTAATACTGTTGTGGCAGGGTTGGAACCTAGCCCGTTAGAGTCTTCTAAGATCAAGCACTAAACCAGCAGAGCCTTAATAGCCTCATTCATACGTTTTTCCTGACTGCAAGGAAGTATGTTGAATAACGAGATAAAATACCTTATTTTTTTTTAATTGAAGTGAGGAATAAGTAACCTTTAATTGCATGTTTACAACAGGTAAAGCAACAAATTTCGAAAGGTACCAACAATACTTAGAAATAAAATCTTGCTGAATTAAGTTTTAACCTTCATGATGTGTTTATCCAGTAATTCCACTCAGGGGGAGGTATCTTCAGTCTCAACAAAGCTAATTCATTGTACAAACTTTGTAAAGCATGGATACGTGTATATATACATTTACTGAGATACATAGCTGAAATATAAACTGCATAACCGTGATCTAGACTCCATGTAATTGCAATAAGCAGCATTACGATGTTGGAAAAATGATTAATGGTTGTTATTCTTTATTGCTACTATAAATATTGCCTCTGGGCATTTTTGTTTATTAATGTTATAAAATAAACTATTTCAATCCCAGTTTATTACCAACAGTTTATTCTATAATGGCTTGTGGTTATTTGATGTATGCTTGCAATACGAACACTTAAAATGTTGCTGCTAGAAAACTTATTTTCTTTTAACTTTGTGCCCATTTGCAAAATTTTTCTGCATGTGTACTGAGAGGTGAAGTATATAGCTGAGTGGTCATAGTATTGCACTTGGTGACGCAAGTAAAAGTTTATGAATGGTGCTGAGGACGGTCAATTACTGGATGGGTGAAGTGGTTCGTACTCGCTCTGGACGGTTTATTCGCCATGCTGATTCTAGTTGTTAACTTCATAGAGAGACAATGTTCATACATTCGAATATGGCTGAGACACTTCTTATGGTTCAGTGGCTCATCTTAGATACATTCTTGATATTAAGCCCGGTTCCTGTCTTGCCCTAAACATCGGTGTTGAGTAAGCTCTGCCAATAAATGCTGGATTCCGGTCGAATTGTATCAAAGATATTTAGAAATATATTTTCATAGAAATTCTTAAAGGACAAGAAAACACTCTTCATAAATCAGTCTTAAAAAATTCATCTTGATGCATTCGTCTTATTGCAAAAATTCGTCTTATTGCACACAGATTTTATATGAACAGTGGTATAAAACTTGCATAAAATTGTCAATTTAATATCTTGCCATGACCGTTAGGTGCAGCCATTTTAATGGTAAATCATTTAAACCAGTTTAAATAACATTTAAGTCTCTTCTACTTTTTCTAGATTGGGTTGGAAGATATCTGATTTAAAAAAAAGTCGAAAAATAGAATTTTTGGCAAAACGTTGACATCGTCTTCTTCTCATCTGATGCAATTTGATTGGACACGTTATTTTTGAAGCCAACAAAATTCTTACACAAAGCCAGCGATTAAGCATCGTATTTCAAATCAGCAACCTTTCATCTGAAACCGTGACAAAAGCGTCATCGCTAAACTTGGCAATCTCTCATTTCAATCCTTAACTGAAATCACCGTCAAATCTTGAGATTGGATACATCTAGAGCTTACGCGGTTTTGGAAAGTTTTTCGTACCATTACTGGTTCTGCTTCTGTGAGCCAGTGATAGTGTCCTCTCGACGATCTTGTGCTGAAATTTGTCATCAGCTGTTTGCATTCCTACATCAATGGTGGAATTTTTCTAAGATCATATAAACTACACGATCTCACGCTGCCCGATCTGCTGGAATTCGTTGTTTCGTATCAGTAATTCGTTTTATGCCTACGGTCAGCAGCATCTATTGAGTTGCTGTGAATCTGTGGTAGATTTTTGCATAATGCAGGCAGCGATATTAGTGTCCAAATAGAAGTTCAGTATCCATATATGGCTATTTAACAGCTGCGACTGGAATTTTACCTGTTCATTAAGTGATTTCGCACCGCTACCTCCAATCAATCATGTCGTCTAACGCGTCTAAGGAGACCCTCCAGGACGACGTCTTGGTCGTCGATTCGGGCTCGTTCTGGGAACCTGGTCAGTATCGTCGGACAGTAAGACGAGTGGACGACGGCTACTCTATGTGCAAAGAATTGGTGAACATGATTAGAGATAGGTGTGAGATTGAGGCAAAGTATGCTCAGGCCCTCAAGAAGCATGCAGAGGACTGGCATAAGAAGATAGAACATAGTAAGTGTCCTAATCACTCACATTTTCTCGTTTGTTTCTAAAAGGCTACCATTTTTTCTCTGCGTCACTTGGAATAAAAACACTCGGAATATATTTGAATACGTCTTAGCTTCTTATTATTGTGTCCATTTTTTATAAAACACAATGTGCTTTATTAAATGAAAATTATTTTTACGCATGTTTAAATATTAGGTTCCAGAATTTAAAAAGTTGAATTCTTACTCATCAAAAAAATGAATTATTTCTTTTATAACTAATAGGGAATTAATTTAATTTTTTCTTTTGAAGTGTTTTGAAAAGTCTGTAATGTTAATTTGTACATAATTGCTATAGACGCATTGTTTATTAGTTTCCTTAGTGACTTTTTCGTACTATATGGTAATAAATAGTATTGAGAATTAGTCTCATTTCTGTCATCAATCAGCGACATATAAGAATGATCAGTGATCTAGTGTTGCATCAGTATGAAATTAGACTTTAAGCTTTTTGACTGCTGTCTTTATTTCTTATATAGTTTTACCTCTAACTGATGCTGTAGGTTTTTTTGTCTTACTGCATTTATGAGCAGAAACAAGTTTTGAAGTGTGAGAAATCTTTACTCTTACTGTATTAATTTATAATCAAGCGCTTAACCAAACGTCACGGTCGGCTGACTATAGATAAAATTCATTATTCTGAACAACGCTAATAGTAAATGTGTGATTTGCTTCCCTGCAGGTTCAGCTTATGGTACAATGAAAACAGCTTGGAATAGCATGTTACGTGAAGCGGAACAGCAACATGATTTACACATAGAGCGTAAAGACAGACTCACCGACCAGGTAATAGCACTTCTGAGACACTTTTCTTAAAACTGTTTTACCTTTTGTTATAAATGTTTCAGTGCAAATGCACTTAGTGAACTGAGCAATAAATTATTAAACTAAAGATTAATCTTGACTCTGAATCAATTATAAGAAAATAATATGATGAGCTAGTATTTAATATGAGTGACCTAATTAATAATACTTCGAAGTGTTTACATAGTTGATTTTGGGAAAAATAGATAAGGCCTGCCTGCACTTGATTGTAAATTGGTGATGTCTAGTGGTCACGGAGTTAGCTTGTAACCAAAAGGATCTTGGTTGAAATTCAGTCTTTGTATATTTTTGGGAAATGTGCCAAACATACAAACTTTATACCATTTTGTAAATCTTTTCCAGTCCTACAAATCCCATTATAGTTTTGTTTATAATGATACTTGCTAGCTCTGTACACGCCTAGTCTAAATTAAAGGCAAAAATTCAAATTTGTGAAAACTGGTTCATGTTTAACAAAATACCCTGCACACAGCTTTGAAGTTTTCGGCTAATTTTTCTGCTGCACTTAAACCACTAATATAGTACCTACTTACAAAAAAATAAATAGTGTAATATGCATTATGTAGAATTTGATTACAAGCTGCATTTTTCTAGATTAAACGAGAAATGATCCATTTTGGGCATAATGCAAAAATAGTGACACTTTTTATGCAAAATTACACATTATGCAAAAATAATTATGACTTTCCACTCATATTGCTGCTACAGAGGAAATACTTTTGCCTTACTTGTTTGACCAATGATTAGACAAACCTTGTTATGCGATTTTACAACTTGTCCACATTACTTATAGTGAAATACTGAATCTACAGGCTTTCTTAGATATGTCTCTGTTACTTGTTTACTTAAGATGGCATATGTAGTCTGATTGAATGTTGATAATTTCATAAAACTAGCTGACAGAAACTTAAAGCAAAAGAACTCTTCATAAATAAACTTTAAAGAACCTTGAAATTATTGCATATGGAGCTTGCATTATCAGTAACGCTGTATAAAAGTTCTAATTTTAAATTCTGTGTGACTGCTAAGTACAGCCATGTTAACGACAAGTCGTTTAAAAGAAGATTAGATAACATTTTGAAGAGTTTGAAAAGATAATCGGAGCTTTAGTGGCACAGTCTTCACTGACTAAGCAAAAGTTGAAATTACATATGTTGTCAATAAGATCAGTAATATATTTTTTGGTGAGCCAGTGGGATGGCGATGCAGTGCCATTCTACCTGTTGGCAAGAATATTTTAAATTATTAAGAAATTTTTTTTGTAGTTACATAAATATTTCAAACAAGTAATGCATAAGTAATATAACTTTGTATAGTAAATTTTGGGATATACTTTAAAATTCCCTTTTCTTTCCTTTAATAATTTCAAACAGAAGCAGTTAGTTTCCTTTTTTCACTCAGCTGGTATCAATCATCAAATCCTGGCTGAAAGACAACTACCAGAAGCAGACGATTCCGAAGCCATTCCTCACCAAACAAGCCAAGGAGATGGACGAAAATTTTAAACGGGTTAGTGAATCCTGTTTCATGGATTGTGTGCGAGCTACTAAACAGCTAAATGCTGCTGTTTTGTTAAAAAAATTACTGGAAACAAACAAGCGTATAAAATTTAAACATGGCTGCTGAGAAAAATCAAAAATCAATAATCCCATAACTGTGAAGAGAAATAAATACAGATGTGCAACTTCTCTGCTGAATTTCATGGTGTTCATGTTTCAATGTGTTGCGGAGGTTTGGAGGAAGCGACTGCAGTGCTTTTTCGTATATTTCAACAACAATACTTGTAGTAACGTTTAGTTTTCAAACAATTCTGTATAAGAAAATATCCAACGTCTTGTAGAAAAGCCTCTGTGGCTTCACTGTACACGAATTTTATCAAATTTATCAGTTACCTAGCAATGGATATGTGTGAATAACACAGAACAGGAAATTGCTAATGCACTATCTACACAACTACTAGCCTGTCATGAAACTAAAATCTAAAGACAGTAGATTTGCATTACTGTTAGCTTTTGGAGGGGAACAAATTAAATGGGCTATTGTCATTAACTGGGGTTAAAGGAAAACCAATTTTAAACTACATCTTAAAACAACAACCAAATCTCAAAAATATTGAAATGGAACACATTGCTTTTTAAATGTGATTTACTTGAAAGAATTATTACCACAGAAACCTAATTTCATGTTTGTGTGGCTAGTTCTGTGGTGTTTCACGCATTTCACCATTAGATAGTTAGATGGGCACTAGCGCCAGTATCTCGGAAACATGATGCCCAAGAAACTAGTTCTTTACCTCAATAGTTCATATGTTGTTCATTTGGGACGTAGTGCAGATGTTCAACAGCTTGCGCGTGAATACAGCGGTAACTTGAAATTCAAATTTTAAACTTAAAATTTGCAGAGTTTCTGTATATCACTCTGAATAATGTGCACTAGTGCACTGGAATATTTATGTTATTGAATATTATGTTCAGTTGTGACATCATCAGTAGTTGTGTTCGTCGGCTGTTAATTAATTTTTTGAACTATTACTTAATTATCAGAAACACTATGGCATTATTATAGGCTTATAATGTGTACTTTTTACCGTCCTTTAAGATGGGGTAGGATGTGAAAAATCATCCTGTTTTCCTTTAAGCAAGGACTTGCTGTTTTGCAGGCTCAAAAGCAATGGGCGAAACTGTATGATAAAGTCAGTACAACTAAGAAGCAATACTACACTTCTTGTCAGAAGGAACAGATGGCGCTCACGGCAGAGAAAAATGCTAAAGTTGATCAGGGTAAAAGTCAAGATGAGGTAAGACATGGTTGTGGGGGGGGGGGGGGGGTGCTACGTGTATTTGGTAAACTAGTAGGCTTTGTGTGCTATTAGAATCATCCAAAAAATACAGTGTTCCCTCACTTATTGCGGGTGTTCCATTCCATGCCCACCCTCGATAAGTGAATTTCCGCGAAGTAGGGACGCTATACTTACTTTAGTAGTTATACATTATTTTATCTCCTTATAAACCCTCCCCACGCTCTTATACATGACCCTTTCCCATTCCCTTAATAACTTTTCCTATACTGTACATGTACCTTTTAAAAAACTTTACTTAAATGTTCAATTGTCTGTTGTCTACAATCTCACGTTGGCAAGTAGCATCTCAAGCGGGCAGAAGTACTGCATTTCATTTTTGGTATGTATTCATCCACCGAATAAATACTCTATTTACTGCAAATGGTAATTTTTTATGATTTATAATATTCTTTTAATGTTAGAGTTAATGTTTTTAATATATTTTTATACAATTTGTGATTTTTTATGCAAAATTCATCAAACCTATACATTACTGTACAATACGTGCTACGCATGTGCAAAAATACTTTAGCTGAGTACCGCAAAAACCCGCGAAACAACGAAAATACCGCGATAAATGTTTTCCATTAATATTTTTGAAAACCTACGAAACAGCGAGTCCGCGATAAACGAACCGCGAAGTAGCGAGGGAACACTGTACTCTCTTGTATTAGTAAAAGTTGAATTTGTATTGGATCTAATACTTTTGATTTCGGAGTGAGTGTTAAAATTTCAAATTTGATTGAGTTAAAATGTAAATAAAAACAAATGTTTTATCAAATTCACTTATGAGAAATTGAAAGATTTATTTTGTATTTTGATTTATTAAGTATAATTTTTTCTGTGTCTATCTTAGCAGGGCCAGAATTTCGACTCAAATCCCAGTATCCATTTGTCTAAACATTTGCATTAATGCCTTATACAATGCAGCTTTTACCTGAATGTTAAAAAAATGAAAAAATGCTGTCACTAATCTCGATTTTTTGCTTTTTTTGCTTTTTGCTATTTATGGCATTTATTTCTTATAATAAAACATTTTAATTGACATTCAATCTTCGCTGTTTTAATTATTATAAGTCATCATACTTGAAATATGTAATATGACTTCAATTCTCTGAATGTTCGTAAAAAGTCATGGCGAGAATCTGCTTAGATTCGGCAAAAAATCGCAAAATTCTGGCCCTGCAGTTAGTTGATATTGCGATGTTATTCTTAGTTTTATAGGTTTTGGTTTTTACATTTATTTTGTAGTTCACCTTTAGTTTTCGTACTTTATACAGAGATTGAAATTGAAAGATAAGATTGACAAGGCAACCGATGATAAAACTAAAACTAAGGAAAAGTACGAACATGCACTCAAGGAGATAACCAACTACAATGCCAAGTACATTGACGACATGCAACTGGTACGTATGATCCTACCGGCTTTTGCTGCTCAGCGTATGATGGCATTACCGTAACGTACAGTTATAATTAGCGAAAAAGCGAATATAATGGCTTTGCTGTCGGAAAGCTGCTCTTTCGTGCTGACATTGATTGAGTTTAACGAATATTATAATTGAAACATCACAAATGTGGATTAATGTTTAATTACAGGACGGTTTATTACATAATTATCGATTTAAACACATTCAACGTCACTTCAGATTTCAAACCACAATATAATAACCAGGCGGTACAGTCTGTTATTGTAGCAACTAACAATCTCATAAAGTCGTATAATATCTCCTCGTTTTAGCAGATGACCATGTGAGTCATCTGCTCAACAATGGAACAATGCCTAGTTGCCGAAAGAGAGGCAGCACCGTTCAGTATAGGAATCTATTCAATTGGGCAGTTAGAGAGAGTCTTGTCTGGTTCCCTCCATTTCTGTTTTTGAACTATTAGTTGATAATTAGGCCATGATGAATATTTAGAGTAAGTTTATTAAGGCCGCTCATTAAAACTTCAGTTTGACATCCCGGTAGTCACATTTCCACGTTAAATTCTTTCGGAAGTTCTGCAGTACGACAAAATTTAATAGTATTATAGCTTGTGCAATAAATAAAACATTCTTACGGTACACTTATAATATATCTATAAATTCTAAATCTACATACGAAATTCCCCAAAATGCCATTAGCCTCTAAATAAAACATCTGAGCTGACCATTCTGTACCCTAGCTATTGAAATATGGTAACTGCTCCAGTTGGCATTTGTTAAATAAACTGGCTGTAGAATGCTTACAATTTCAATAATTCTAGTATCGTTTTAATTTGACTGTTAAAACCTCATTAAAAGCAGTTTATTGCCATACAGTGCAGAAGGATTTTTACAATTTTTTTGTCGCTAAATAGACAGCTAAAGTAAAATATCCTAAATTTAACTATTTTGCCAATGTGCATGACTGGAGATGATTTCTGCTTTATATAAATTGATTTTTTATAGCAAATCCTACAAGTAAAGTAGTTATAACAGGCAATGTTTTTTAACTCGCCCCTAGATAGCAGACACGAAAATCACTCGGTCACCATAGCAATGCGCTTTACCAAATGTTCAGTCTGTTCCGTATTGGTACAAGCTAAAGCATGATAATGAGCTTAGTGAGTTGCGTGTTGTGAACGCCATGGCAACCTATTGTTCTAGCTTGACTTGCTGCTGCATGAAATTTTTTCACAGATTTTTTACAAATATCATCAGAACACAAAAGGTGTATGTTCAACATTTACATAAATATCGTATTCCAGTTGGATATTTTGTTAGCTGTTGGAAGATGTTTTCTGTTTTTGTTCAAATATTCAGATTTAACGGTATGAGAAATGGTTCATTTACTGTACAAAACAGCAAAAAAACACTTTACAAATTTTCTCAGAGTGCGCAAAGCCCAAAAAGGATCTTGGCGTAAAAATGTGATTATCCCAAATCTTAGAACTCCTCTTGACAGATCTGGTGACCGTTTTTTACCTGCAATTACTCATTGTAGCATAGTTAACGAATGTTGTGTAAAATGTGAAATTTCTCAATTGGCAGTAACTTAATCAGGTGTAACAATGAAACTTTTAATTGCACTATTTACGGTCGCATGTCTTTACAGATTTGTGCCCATTTGTGGTTATTCATGGCTAATCTGTTGTTAAATCCTGGTTTTCATAAAGGCTGCCGCTAGGGTTTTCGAAATACTGACATTCTTGTCATAGCAACTGCTGTTTTCTGCTTTTTTTATTTCACGAATAGATGTTTCGTAGAGATATCAATCTTCATAGTGTGCTCGCTTATAAATTCTCACAATATCTTTTTGTTTCAGGTGTTTGATAGTTGCCAATCTATGGAACAAAAACGACTAAATTTTTTCAAAGAAAGTTTATTTGGCTTGCATCGATCTCTCTACATTTATGAAGACCCACGGTAACTGCACGTTAAAATAACTTGATAAACCATCATCTTAAATATAAGCTGTCGGTTGCCTCAGTTAAAGATACAGATGACTACACTTATTGTGTTAGTGCTGAATTGAAATGCAGAAGATTCCCGTACATGTTAGTGTTGTTAAACGATAATTATCTGTACAGATCTCGTATTGATTGAATCGATACGGAAAATAACCTAGTATCATTATCGTTTCGTGCTGCCCTAAGAAGATTGTTATAATGTTGATACCAGTCAAGAGGCATGACACCTAAATCGCCCCCTAAACGAAGTCCGTCTAGAATGCTTATTTTTGCAGACAGACTTCGTATTGACTAAGTGAAGAGATAGTATGTAAAATAAACAGTATTACTGAAAAACCGGGAAAAAATAATTTTTAAATTTCTGCAAGACAAATGGTTACTCAGTATAGTCTTTCACTACTCAGTTTGTTCGAAAAATACATTGATTTTTTAAAGAAGTTAAGAATGCATTGTGTCTTGTCGTATCGCGAAAGAATTCTGGCATCGATATCGTATAGAAGGAAAAAGTATAATATATCTATTAATATCGATTAACAACACTAATATATATAATATGTATGTGTGTGTGTTTATTTGCATGAGAGTGTGTGCATGTGTGTTATTAACAACAATGATAATTGTTATTTATCTGATTTGACTCTGTTTTAACGTGCGATGACGATTTTTTCATTTGTATTCCCATAGTATTAAAATTTTGGTTTTGTAAACTTAAGATAGCATTCGTTTGTTTATAAGGAATTTTTATTTTGAAATTTAGAATTAAGATTTATAATTTGCTGTACCTGTTTCTACTGATTTGACTTTCAAGCTAGTAATGCATCAATTACGTGTCGAAATTCCTCTCACTGATTTATGAGTCTTGTTTTGGCATGTCATTTACTGGCAGAGACAGTTACTAAAATGTCATACAACTGGCTGTGAACTCTTGCAAAATATGTGTAGTTTTTGCTTCTTTTAAAAAATTCTGCTATATTTTCCAGGTTAAAGCAAATTTATCTGGATTTGTACGCAAACGTAGAAAGTTCCGACGGCAATTTAGATTTGAAGTATTGGTCGGATAACTACGGAATAGGGATGGCTATGTACTGGCCGTCTTTTGAGGTGAGTATTCGAAAAAACATGTTGAAACACGTTTACTGAACAACACTTTTTTTCATTTTTTATAATTACCCCAAGGAAATGAGCGGCTGTATAGTTATCAGTCCTGTCTGTTCGTCTATCTGTTGCCACTTTTTCTGAGCTTGCAGGTAATCTAGGAAATCGTTACTTGGCATACAGATAAGGCATGGTTCAGACTTGGAGGTTCTTTATTTTTGGTCCAACTGGTCCAAAATCTTCATATAATAACTATATGCTGCTAGGTGCGTATGCTGAGTGCTGAGGTAGTCGGTCGATCAATAAACTCCAGTGACAGTTAAATGAATGATTCATTAGCAAAGGCTTCAGGTAACAATAATCAGTAACACATGTTTTAAATTGGCACAAAATGACCGTGGCCGTGCTTTCGAGTTCTTTCTGTATTAGGATCTGTTATGACGATTGTTGTTTGTCCAAATATTTGGAATAATTTTAAGTGAAAACTGTGTGTCAATGCAGAAAATCCATTTTTTGTGGTTGTCTGTATGTGCGTTGATTAGGGGTGAGCATTCTCTACCAGAAAGCGAATTCGAATCGAATCAAATTTGTGTCTTTCGAATTTGAATGGAACCAAACTTCAGTATTTCGAACTCGAATCGAATTTGAATTGAGATTGAAAGATTTTTGAACAAGTTTTCGAACCACCAGTAAAAATTAGTCGTACAAAGATCATGCATATTATTCGATTTTGTTCTGCAGTAAAACCACTAATAATTTGTTTAAAATTGTGTACAGAAATCACAGCTAAATTATGCTAATTGCATGATGTTTCAGTCATTTTAATGATTAAGAACATTTTTGATTGAAGTGCTGAATTATTCAATTCTATAATTTTAGGTTCGAATTGAGTTCGAACTAAAAAAAACTCGTTCGAATTCGATTCGAACATTCGAACTGGTCACCCTTAGCGTGACCTCATTTTCATCGGGCAACTATGTTTCTCTACTGAGCAGAGGCATAGTAAAGGGAGGTAACAGGGAGAGAGTGAACGGGCGCAAACATCTGGTACAAAGCAAATAATTGAATGGGGGGGGGGAGTTTTGAGCGTCTCATTTATACAGAAAGACTTCAAGCTTGTGCGAAAATTACTCGCTGTAATTATAATGAACTTGTAAATAGTGTTCTGTTCTTGAACTTGTAAATAGTAAATATCTGCATTTTGAGTTTCAGACTTTGCAATGTTAATGTTTTTCATGTGCATTTTGAATAGCAATCTAGATATGAATGACAGTATGGTTCATTCATTAACAATTTTACCATGAAAATAATTGTCAACACTTGCTTAAGCAAAGACCTGGGTTTTTATTTCAAGACAATGATCATCTCAAGATTCATTTCTCATCCAAAGAATTTGATTTCCCCGCGTTTCATTTTAAAGGGAAGAAAAAGGAATCTTAAAGTGTACAATCATCTTCTGAAGATTCAATTCTCATCCTAAGAATGTGATTTCCCCGCGTTTCATTTTAAAGGGAAGAAAAAGGAATCTTAAAGTGTACAATCATCTTCTGAAGATTCAATTCTCATCCTAAGAATTTGATTTCCCCGCGTTTCATTTTAAAGGGAAGAAAAAGGAATCTTAAAGTATACAATCATCTTCTGAAGATTTAATTCTCATCCTAAGAATTTGATTTCCTCCATGTTTCATTTTAAAGAGAACAAAAAGGAATCATAAAGTATACAATCATAATCACTAGATTCATTTCTCGTCCCAAAAATTTGATTTCCTCCACGTTTCATTTTAAAGAGAAGAAAAAGAAATCTTAATTAAAGTATACAATCATCATCTCTAGATTCATTTCTCATCCCAAGAATTTGATTTCCTCCACGTTTCGTATTAAAGAGAAGAAAAAGGAATCTTAATTAAAGTATACAATCATAATCTCTAGATTCATTTCTCATCCCAAGAATTTGATTTCCTCCATGTTTTATATTAAAGAGAAGATATAGGAATCTTAAAGTATACAATCATCATCTCCAGCTTCATTTCTCATCCCAAGAATTTGATTTCCTCCATGTTTCATATTAAAGAGAAGAAAAAGGAATCTTAAAGTATACAATCATCATCTCAAGATTCAATTCTCATCCCAAGAATTAGATTTCCTCCACGTTTCGTATTAAAGAGAAGAAAAAGGAATCTTAATTAAAGTATACAATCATAATCTCTAGATTCATTTCTCATCCCAAGAATTTGATTTCCTCCATGTTTTATATTAAAGAGAAGAAAAAGGAATCTTAAAGTATACAATCATCATTTCAAGATTCACTTCTCATCTCAAGAATTTGATTTCCTCCATGTTTCATTTGAAAAGGAAGAAAAAGGAATCTTAAAGTATATGCTTGAAGTATACCAAAGAACTTTTCATACAAAGTTATATTACTTAGCATTATGCTTATCTGTTTGAAAAACGTGTGTAAAACTAGAAAAGTTTTTAATAACCTCTTCACTGCCATGCAATTTGTATTCTAGCTGGCACTTGTGAACATTTTAGGAAAATGAAAATGTGCTACTGCTACTGTCACTGCCATGTTGTTATTAGTACAGCTGCTTCTATATCACAACCACTTCTACCATTTCGACTGTCACTGCTGCAGTTGCTGCCATTATATCTGTTGTACCCCTACATCCGTCACACTGTCACCGAAACAAACCACAACTTTTTTTGTAAAACACATGAGCGCAGCGGCTCACACGTCATGTCATTTGGCCTCATAGCCATTCTAGTGTAGAAGAAATAAAGTCATAGACAGGCCTATAGCTATAGTTTTTAGCTTGCATGCACATAATTTATCAACCATACAATGTTGAATCAGCCATATCAAATTATATATATGAATTGGCTTGACTTACCATCATCTGATAAATTAAAATCTTTGTGCCAGCTGATAGAGCGTCACTACATCGCAATAGCAAATGTGCATCACCGATTCACAAAAAAAACGCATTATTGATATTACTGAGAATACAAAGTGGTTCATATTTTAGTTGGTTAGTGAAGACTGTGCTACGAATGTTCTGATTATTTTTTGGGACGTTATCTAAACTTGTTTCAAATGTCTTACGGTTAAAATAACTGCGCCTTACGGTCATCGCAGAGTTCGGATTTACAAATAAAAGTCTTACAGAGCATTGCTGCTAGTACAAGCTCTGTGCACTCTAAGACAACATTGGATGCACAATTTTAAGACAAGTTTTTCAAGCTTTATTTTTTAAGACTGTTATCTTGTGCTTTACGAATTTGATATTCACATCACCAAACATTTTTTGCAGGAGTTCAAATTTACAAATAAAAGTCTTATAGAGCATTGCTGCTAGTACAAGCTCTGTGCACTGTAAGACAACATGCAAGAGATGCACAATTTTAAGACAAGTTTTTCAAGCTTTATTTTTTAATACTGTTATCTTGTGCTTTACGAATCTGATATCCCCATCACCAAACAATTTTGTGTTCATTTTTGCTTGACTGTTCATTCCCCACTTGTATTCTCAAACCGGTTTTTAGTGGTCAGAATTTGAGATATTCAATCAGTATGAACTTCTTTTCACTCCAGGCTTAATCTCAGAAATTTTGTAGTTACTTTTACTTGGTGTATTATACTTCTTTCTTAAATGGTCCTGATATTTATCGAAACAGTTAACTATTCTTAAAACCCCCTGCTCAAGTATACGAGTGGATCTGCCATCTAGCGTGTGGTTGTGAAAACAAAAATATTTGGCTTTCACACATGTTAATAATATATCTTGACTCATAACTGGGCCGGTCCCGACTGTGTATGTTTTCAGCAAGACTGCAAGTATGTCACTGTGTGAGTCAAGTTGGCAGACCGTTTTTTCGGTTTATTTTAAGTGTTTTTCCAGTCTCCTGATGCTTGAATGTTATGTTGAAGTTGTGCAACCATCGACTGCAGCAGAGTTGTGTTATTTGAGCTCTGAAATTATGGTGCAATAAACGTTATGCCTATTTGACATCCACACATTGGTAAAACAGTGCATACTACGCTTTGTACAGAAGAATTGTTTGTTGGCAATGCCGTTTGTTAAAAGTACTAAAGGGATTATAGCATCTAGTGAAGGATGCTCTGTGAAGTTGAGATGTATGACCGAAGACGGACGTTTGTATCGACATCCTAACGTAAATGCCTTTCTACTAGTGTTATTTATCAGAGTGTTTTACTCATACGGGATCATTCTAAGGATTTTTTTAGAAATGTATTTAGAAGATGCATTTATGATTACTATAGCATTAATCATGCTAACGTAAACACTGTAACATTAATCGTGATGAAGTAAAACATGGTAGCATTAATCATGCTAAAGTAAACACTAACATTAATCGTGATGAAGTAAAACACGGTAGCATTAATCATGCTAAAGTAAACACTGCAACATTAATCGTGATGAAGTAAAACATGATAGCATTATCCATGCTAAAGTAAACACTGTTGCATTAATCATGCTGAAATAAAACATGGTAGCATTAATCATGCTAAAGTAAACACTGTTGCATTAATCATGCTGAAGTAAAACATGGTAGCATTAACCATGCTAAACTAAACACTGTTGCATTAATCATGCTGAAGTAAAATATGGAAGCATTAATCATGCTAAAGTAAATACTTAAACATAAATCAAACTGAAGTAAATGCTGCAGCATTAATCCTGCTGGAATAAATGATGTAACACTAAGCATGCTAAGACTTAGTTAATGTGTATTATTGCCGGGCCTTTTTGGTATCATTGCATGTATAGTTTTTAACAGTCTCTCGTAAATCCAAATGAGCGGCTCATTTTACGTGTAATGTCTAATTAATAACGCTTTTATTTGTACGGTATTTGCGGTGAGACTTAAATGAAATAATAAAATCTGAAAATCTACTATCCAAAAATTTGTCTTTACTTTCAGGAGTACAATACAGACGCGACTGGCACCGTGTCGTCGAAGAAATACACGAAACTTGGTGCGAGCGGTGCTGTATCCGGCGGCACCACCGGTGAAACGGGAATGCTAACCGCCGAACAACCGACATCAGAATCTGCTACGCCGGAAGCGTCGCCCAAACCAACCGATGGAAAAGCTGGAAGGTATGAATTACTTCGAACGTGGTATGAACCCGGGGAGTGAATAGAGGAAATATAATGTTTCCTTTTTTGTTAAATGTGTATTGGATGAAATCTGTAGGAACTAAATCTTATTAAACTAATGATATTTTTTCAAAAAGGTCAAATGTGATAATTTGCTTTCAGAGAACAAGTTACAAAAATAGCCAAGTTTATTTTACAAGTTACGCACTTTTTCAAACTTCATGTCATTTTTCACTGAGAAAAGATATTAATCTCATCTACGTTTGTGGACGAGTCACTTCATGTCTTTATGCTTCATATTTATCGTGTTAATCGTTTTCTTTTTTATCATAATTATTTCATTTAGGGCGTAGTTTTGATTAAATGTTGTGTTTCTCTGGGGAAGGGAGGGGGAACTGGTTTCTTGCCTACTTTCACTTTCGTTTGCCTTGCTGATGAAATGACATCAATCGTAAATGCTTAAATTTTCTTTTTAAACAGTTCTAGCAAACGCATTTCGCATCAGAAACGTAAGAAACGGTCGTCATAGCAATCTGTGTCAACTTGACCAATGCCCAGTCTGCACTTTGTTAGAAACTGCAGTTACTGAACAATGTGTGCAGCAAGCTGCCTGTCACGAACACCATGGCAACCTATTGTTCCAGCTAAGCTGTGGTTTGCTGCTACCTGAAATTTTACACAATTTTTTTACAAATATTATTGTGCACAAAAAAATCCATTATCAACATTTACATTAATAACACATTCCAGTTGGATATTTCTTTAGCTATTTGAAGATGTTAGCTGTTTTTGTTTAAGTAGGCAAATAATTTAATTATTTGAGAAAAATCTACCTTCATTTACTGTACAAAATAGCATAAAAAAACTTAATAAATTAACTCAAAATGCACAAAGCCCAAGAAAAGATCTTGGCATGTGACCATTACAAGGACCCGTCTTAATAGATCCAGTGGCTGTTTTTCCCTGCAAATACTCGGTGTAATAAAATTGATGAATATTGTGTGAAAGCTGAAATTTCTCAATGGCCTGAAAGTTAATCAGGTGCAACAGTGAAACTTGTAAATGAAGTTTTTTCAGTCGCATGCTCCAACGGAAAGCAAATAAGCCTTTTCACAGATTCATGATGATCGCAAAAAGGCCAAAGGTTAAGTGTACCAGACACCGCATTTGTGTACACTTGACAACGCCTCGCAGTCCATGCTATTGTAATAATAACAGTTTTAACAGCTAGCTAGCACCCTACCTAGTTCATTTTTTCTTGTTCCCAAGCAAGACCGGTTAGTAAAACACTTTACGCACAGACTAAGTAAATAAAATCCACATAAGACAACTCACATTACTGAATTAACACGGCAGATGGCTTTACTTTACCCACACCTCACATGATGGTTGTAGTTAAGATGCATTGCTGTGGTACACTTAACCTTTTACCTACAGCAACTGCGCATGCGCACAACATAACTGCGAAAAGGCTTATTCACACCGAATCAAAATTTTGACTTTCAAACTCAAATCAAAGCAAATTTCAAGATTTAAAGCCTGAATTCAATTTTAGAGATTTTCCAACAGATTTAGCTAAATAGTAATGATTGCACAACGTTTTGAACATTTTATTGTTAAACTGTGTATGCAATTAAGGTATTGAATTAATCAAATCAATTATCTTAGATTTGAAAGAAATTCGAATTAAAAGAAATCGAATTTGATTTGAATGGTCGATGCTCATCCCTGGTCTCCTTTAGGCAGTCTGAACGTGAGCAACAGTTGTCTCTAGTGTGAACTAGGCATAAGTTGCAGTTCGGCAAAAGTTGTTTTTTTACATGGGCTGCCATTTAGCAAGCTAACTAATATAGATGGTTGTGGCCAGACTGGGCTCTAGCTCATGATTTGAGCTAACCCTCTAAGATGAGCCACTGAACTGGCCAGTGTTACTTTAGATTTTTCCAAATCCCTGTGCATCTACCCTCAATGGACTACTGTGGGCAGTATGGCAGATGAAACCATCTAAAAGCAGTATTGTTCGTGGTTGCTCATCCTTTTACTGACAAGCCTTGGCTTGCTTAACTTCAGTTCCCGAGCACGCATTATGACCACTGAGCTGTTTGTCTCCTCTTTTTCTGAGTGCGTTAACAATATTATCCTTTGCTATTTGTTTCATGTATGTGCAAAATGTGCCTTTTTGGCCTATGGCGAAAGGTTTAGTGTTGTTCGTGGGTGAACCATTAACAGCAACATCTGTTTTATGTGGGGGAGGAGGGTGAAGGCTCTCAAATAATTACAAAGGTTTTTATTATTTCTGATGCAAAGATGCATTTACTAAAGTTTATCTATTAGCCTTTTTGTTCCCACGGCTTTCTGCCGTCCAAATGACATCTGTAAAAATGCAGGCTGCAATGGCATTCTAACTGGTAAAGTTGTTGTCTCAAAAGTGTTTCAAGTCAAGCAATTGTCGATCACTCAGTGTTCAGTTTGTTCCGCAACAGAATCGCAAGCTACTTCCGTCGCAGCCCTCGGACCGCGAAAAAAACGAAAGACGACGAGAAACTTCTCCAGGAGAGCTACGGAGGCGACTACCTCCCCGATTTGCCACTGCACTTGGAGAAGAAATTTGTACCAAAGAATCCATTTGGCAGCGATTTGAGCAGCGAGGAGGAAGAGGCGGAGAAAATGACGGTGAAGCCGACGAAGTTTACGCAAATACGCTCCGTTACTGAGATGAAGAAGGAGAGAGCTCCCCAGCCTCCGTAGTAAATATTTTCTGCCTCTGGCATCTTTTGTCTAACCAGAGTGCAGTGTGTGGCTTAACTAACAGAACATACTGAACAATTCAATAAAATTGGTTTTGCTTCCTTAAACTTACTGTTTTGTGTCTCAGCTAACAGCATGAAAACTGAAAGAAATAGAGAATTTAAACTCTTTCCTTTGATTAGTTTGCTGCTCAATGTCTCGCTTTGTCCATTCTTGTCCACTCTTGACTGGCTCACTGCGATATTTTGACGTTCGGCTGCTTGTGTGCTTTGTTTCATCATTCTGCCGCATTTCCCGCACTCAGTGCTGTGTAGCACACAGCAGTAGTGTTTAAAAATCCAACATGCTCATGCAAGAGCGGTAGTCTTCGTGGAATGCAGTCCTGTCCTGGCGTACGTATAATCATTAGTCTACTACGAACTTGGTTTTTTGAATTTTGTGACTTGCATGGCCAACTAACACAAGTTGCTCTAGCGTGATTTCAATTCGATTCGAGTTGTGTTTCATTCTTGTAGGACTAGCCGTCAAACGCTTCCTTCTTGCTTGATTGTTTTAGCCTTTAAGGAGCCGCAAAATGATCGAATTTGAAATTGTGCTTTGAAGCAAAGCACTGTTGAAAGTTGCTTTTCTAACTAACTGCTTGCATTGACTTACTACTAACTGAATGGTTTGAAGCATCTTTAATGTAGTTTGGAGCAACGATGTACGTCTTCAGACTGTTAACTGTCATGCCAGTTTATTGCAGAAAAACAGTTTACAATTGATTGTTCATTAAAGAAGATGTGCTGTTGGTTGTTGTTTGGTTTTCTGACGAATTCTTGTTAACGATTCTTGTTGTACGGGGTGGCTCGTTTAAAGCTGCTAGCACCAGGTGGGGGAACTTTTTTAAAAAATGTCATAGTAAATCATCAAAACAACTGGTGTAACAAACACGTTTTTTAGAAGAACAAACATAAATTTTTTTGGATGTTGGCTTCCCTATTTGGATAATGTTTTTTTATTTTTTTGCACAGCAAGTCCTGTATTTTGATGCAAACTCCTGTTTTTAGAACAATACCCGTCACATTTTGGTCAATGAATTTCCTGTTCGAACAGTGGGCAGTGCCAGTCAGAGACCAATAAGCAAGCGGGTCATCAGCGGACGAGCCACCCCGTTTTTTGTTCACTTTGTTTGCTGTTCGATGTTTTTTTCATAATTTCTTTTGATGTTCCTTCACGGTGTTTTTTAATGAAAGTCGTATTACGTCATCAGCCGCACTCAAGTCGTTATTATCGTGACGTGAATTTAAGGTTAACGTGTTTTCACAGCAAGAAGATTCAGCAACATCGAGAAGAGTCGCCCGGGAATCCCTTTGCGTCGGACACGGACGAGGAATTCATAGATGCCGAGGATGACGAGTAGGTGGCGTCCTCTATAGGCATGAGTTTGTGTTATAAAGTACATTGTTTCACTCCGTTTATTGTTTCACTTCTTTACTTCGGTTTGCACGAACTGTTATTGTCAGTCATGATACTTTTATAAGCTGCATGATATTGGCAACTTGATCACGTTAAAACACATCGTTGTCAGTGCCTTGCACAATAAACCTTTTCACAGCTCCAGCGATTGACGATGATCGTGAAAAGGTCAAAGGGTAAGTGTACCAGACAACTTAAATTTGTACACTTGACAATGCTTCCCAGCCCAGGCTATTGTATTAGTAACAGTTTTAACAGTTAGCTAGAAACTTACCTAGTTCGTTTTTTCTTGTTCCTTAGCAAGATCCTGCTAGTAAATCACTCTACGTGCAGACTGATGCATAATTAAGTAAAGTCCACATAAAACAACTGAAGTTACTGAACTGATGCGCCAGAAGTTTTTTTTGTAATAATATATCACGTGACGGTTGTAGTTAAGACGCGTTGCTGTGGTACAGTTAATCTTTGACCTACAACAACTGTGTGTGCTCATAGCGAAACTGTGAAAGGGCTTATTGATGATTTGATGTTTCATCTGTGTCAACGTCACAGTCACTTCAGGAAAACACTTGATGGAATTTTTACTGCCACTCATCACATCACTAACAACACATTTCTAGTTTATTAGCAAGGACTCTGAGGTTAATGCATGTCACCTCACCAATTGCGATGTCGTTTAGATTGATGCTTTTATCTCTTGAATGTTATATTTCTGATGTGATCGTGTCCCGTGTCTGAAAATAGAGATGTTAAACCATTCACCATAATGGTACAGTGCTATACTCTTTTCTAACGATACGATAATGATAATCTGTTTTTCACACGATATGATAAAATACTTCCGAACGATAAAAACGATACTGTTAGGTGTGGTTAGTTATTGTAACTTATGACAAAGTTGTCTTCTTTGTTTAGTCATAAAACAATATTAATATGTGAGTTGTGACAGACAAATGTGTTACGTGTACATCTATTACTACATAATACAGTTAACCTCGGATATAAGGGACACCTCCGGACTGACTGAAGATAGCCGCTATTGCAGGAAGAAAGAACAAGAAGATTATTCGAACTATCTTATAAATAACTCTTTTTTAATTTTTACATAATTCCTGTGCATAAATGAAAAAGCAAAGTGAAATGATTTTATAATGGTGAGCGATGAGCAGGGATACGTACTAAATTTGATAGACAATGATATTCCTAGAATAATATCAATACGATAACAATAAAAACTGATTTTACGTATTGATAACGACCATCAATAATGATCAATAACATCCCTATTTGAAAATGTTAGCTGGTTTTCGTGTACTGGATGTGTTGCGTACAATTTCTTGGAAAACAAAACCCGCACCTTGCCTAGTTTGTGTTTCGCTCACTAGAGGTCAGTTTGCATTTACAGCCTATTGATATATAACTTGATACAGTGTCTTGTTAAAATACGCATTTCTTGGGATACACTATGCGTTTCTTTGGGTACACTACGCATTTCTTGGGGTACACTACGCGTTTCTTGGGGTGCACTACGCATTTCTTGGGGTACACTACGCATTTCTTGGGGTGCACTACGCATTTCTTGGGGTACACTACGTATTTCTTGGTATGCACTATGCGTTTCTTGGGATACACTATGCGTTTCTTGGGGTGCACTACGCATTTCTTGGGGTACACTACGCGTTTCTTGGGATACACTACGTGTTTCTTGGGATACACTACGCGTTTCTTGGGGTACACTACGCGTTTCTTGGGATACACTACGCGTTTCTTGGGATACACTACGCATTTCTTGGGATACACTACGCATTTCTTGGGGTGCACTACACGTTTCTTGGGGTACACTACGCGTTTCTTGGGGTACACTACGAGTTTCTTGGGGTACACTACGCGTTTCTTTGGGTGCACTACGCATTTCTTGGGGTGCACTACGCATTTCTTGGGGTGCACTACGAGTTTCTTGGAGTACACTACGCGTTTCTTGGGGTACACTACGCGTTTCTTGGGATACACTACGTGTTTCTTGGGATACACTACGCGTTTCTTGGGATACACTACGCATTTCTTGGGGTGCACTACGCGCTTCTTGGGGTACACTACGCGTTTGTTGGGGTACACTATGCGTTTCTTTGGGTGCACTACACATTTCTTGGGGTGCACTACGCATTTCTTGGATACACTACGTGTTTCTTGGGATACACTATGCATTTCTTGGGGTACACTACGCGTTTCTTGGGGTACACTACGAGTTTCTTGGACTACACTACGCGTTTCTTTGGGTGCACTACACATTTCTTGGGGTGCACTACACATTTCTTGGGATACACTACGCGTTTCTTTGGGTGCACTACGCGTTTCTTGGGGTACACTACGCGTTTCTTGGGATACACTACGTGTTTCTTGGGGTACACTACGTGTTTCTTGGGATACACTACGCGTTTCTTGGGGTATGCTACGCGTTTCTTTGGGTGCACTACGCGTTTCTTGGGGTACACTACGCGTTTCTTGGGATACACTACGTGTTTCTTTGGGTGCACTACGCATTTCTTGGGGTACACTACGCGTTTCTTGGGGTACACTATGCATTTCTTGGGGTGCACTACACGTTTCTTGGGGTACACTACGTGTTTCTTTGGGTGCACTACGCGTTTCTTGGGGTACACTACGTGTTTCTTGGGATACACTACGTGTTTCGTTGGGTGCACTACGCGTTTCTTGGGGTACACTACGCATTTCTTGGGGTACACTACGCATTTCTTGGGGTACACTACGCATTTCTTGGGGTACACTACGCGTTTCTTGGGGTACACTACTCGTTTCTTGGGGTACACTACGTGTTTCTTGGGACACACTACAAGAAAATTGGAACTTCTCATGGCACGTTAGCATAAAATTTAACGTTTTTACTATTTCATTTTATTTGTGCTGTGGAGATGTGAGCTGTCACGACTAGAATAGAATGACTGCATAAAAAATTCAACCTCCGCCAGGACTTGAACCTGGGGCTTCCCGCATACAGTGCACGTGCAGTACGGAGCCACCATGGATGAAATCCCAGGCCAAATTCTGCAAGAGGGTTAAAAATTACCATCGTCACATTTTAGAAATAAGCATGAGTGTTTGTGTATCAGGTTACTGAATCGCGTTATCTATGACCTTGAGATCATAGATACAAAATTACAGTAAACGCTTTGCATAGTGACAGCAGAATGCCATTTAGGTTGTGTCTGCTCAATGTCTCACAGGTGCACAAATAATTCACACACTGACTGTTAAATATAATTGATTGATGTCTGATGTGTTGAATTGCGTCAGATGAGGAAAGCCACATCTTTCACTTAATGCCTCTCTCTTATCTCTTACGATGCCCTATTTGTTTTCTCCGAGCAGTTTAGTGTAAGGTGAAAAATTGTTAAAGAATTTAAAATTGCACATTTTAAATTTAAAAAGTTAGAAACGTAGTTAGACTGCCATTAACGGTTTTTTGTTCGTTTGAAGATTTGAACATTAAACTTCTTAGGAAGTTGCAGGGTCCCTTTGCATTTTACCCTTTTCACTGTCGTAGCTCTTGTCACTGCTACAATTATTACCACAACTGTTAGAAAATGCTTTTGCTACAAACATGACTGGCTTATAGCTGCCTCGATGTGTCTTATTTTGTGTTAAATGTTACTTAATGCTACATTTATCTGGATAATGCATTTTGTGCATTTTTAAGTGGTGCTATCATTTCAAAATATAGTTTTCAAAGAGCATTGGGGGTCTAAATCATGCCAATCAAAGCAACATACTCAAAGTAGCTAGCATGAGTCGTATGTCTCTGAT
The DNA here is from genome assembly GCA_030141605.1 of Tubiluchus corallicola. Taxonomy (NCBI): domain Eukaryota; kingdom Metazoa; phylum Priapulida; class Priapulimorpha; order Priapulimorphida; family Tubiluchidae; genus Tubiluchus; species Tubiluchus corallicola. The sequence continues at coordinate 85,167 of JAQGDQ010000662.1, forward strand.
CATAATGGTAATGAGTTTTTTCATAAAGCACAAGAAAGGCCTTTTCATACATTAAACTGAAAATAATCGGAGCATTCGTAGCGCCATCTTCACTCACTAAGCAAAAATATAAATTGCTTTGTACTGTCAGTGAGATTAAAAATACGTTTTTTGGTGAGTCAGTGGTGCACTCTGGGAAGGTGAGTCAGTGACATTTTACCAGTTGGTGCAATTATATTATTTTAAATGATTAAGAATATTCTTTTCAAATTACATAAGGCTTTTTAGCAGGTAACCATCATTTTAAATAATATAACTTTCTAACATTAAACTGAATTGAATTGAAGTTGAATTGAATTCTATACCAAGTTTTTTTGGGACATACTTTTAAATAGCCTTTTCTTCCCCTTTAAGAATTAGCTGTTGTCTGCTGTTTTGCTACACGTACCAACATGTGAGGTAATATAGTTTATTTGTATTGGTAAATGAGATGATTATAGATAACAAGCGATGACAAGCATGAGCTTCGCGAAGCTGTGCTGAGGTTTTACGTTGCTGCGTTGCCGTTGCCGCGTCGTTACTATTCAGAGATTATTTTTAAAGTTGCAGCTTTTTGTTCTACTGTCGTGCGCTGGGGGTAGACATAATCGTTGTCGCCATTGTTCTATCTTTGGCAGCTCCCGCGTATTGATCTGTGTGTTAGTACTCGAAAACTGGGCAGAAACGTGCTTTTATCACAGAGAGAGAAGCCAGCCAGCTAGATTGTAGCAGTTTTTCTACCTCGTTGATGAACAGGCACAGCTTCTAGAGTGTCTCTGCCCCGCAGGTGTGCGTGAAAGGTGTGCTTTCGTGGAAACGTGATCCACCTGCCCGCATGCTGCGTTAAGTCAGTGACGTCATCATGGGGTTCATTTGAAGTACAGATTCACTATTTCTTGTAGAATCAAAACTAGCTCTGGTGCGATATTCTGTGATATAACAGCTTCTTTGTTTGTATGATATGCTTTAATCCTTCATTGTAGGATATTCTATGACTAACATTGTTCTATCATTCGACAAGATGTGGAAATAAATATTGTGATATTTTGCTTGATGTCACAAACATTCTCAGGCCGAGTTACAAACTGCTTACTGAATTTAAACGTCTTTAAAGATTTTCAAATAATCTTTACAATTTATATGTGAAAAGATTTCTAATTGTCTGAGGTGATCTTTTCTATTTTGTTTCGTAAAACAACAAAGATGCATCACATTGCTAGCTTAGAAGCGGTACTTTGAAAACACGTTGAGCGTGATTATATGACCGTTCTATATTTGACTACGTACGTAATCTACTTACGTACGATAATTTCTTCGTTGAAACGTAGACACGGATTCCAATCTTTGTCGTTGGATTTATGCTGATAACAGGGATTCGACTTGTAATCTGAAGATCGAGTAATTTCTGAAGATTCATTTGCGTGAAGCTTTGTCTAGCGTCTAGCAACGGATTCTTGGAGATTGCTTGCGATTGGAGATTAGTCTGTGTTCGAAATTCTCACATTTTTCCATCTCAAAATTACGAGGTTATTAGTTGTATTAGCAGACTTGAACGTAATGCAGTGGATAAGTACAGCGAATTGAAGGGGCCAGATGCATAATTATCTTGTAGATGGTGACACAGCGGACAGTTTCTTGGTGCAACTTCATTTGCTTTTGTACGTTTGAATGCAGCACCATCTAGTGCAACAAGTTGTACACTTTTGTCACAGCACTTCACTTTAAACTTTATCTTGACAGTATAAGATCTGTGAGTCTTATTAGCGTGCTTTGATTGCCTTCCGGGTGATGTTACAGTTGTGATCCGACAAACTCTTAACTTGTTGAACGCACAGCAGTTTTTCTTGTTGTTGCCGTTGCCATTGATGGCCATTGTTGTTTTTCTTGGTTACATTTAAATTTCTTATCTAACCGTACGGCGTTACCAGGCAACCGGGTAAACATGTAGCAACTTGCTGTGTTTTTAACCGCATGGATGTCCTCTTGGTTGAGATTCATATGTCTGTGTTTTAGTGGTTGTTGTCTGCCACAGAAGAGCAACAGAGTTGGTACTGCTTACCACGGTGGCACCACTACTGCCCGTCACCCCCCAGACATAATGCTGACACCTGCCACGCCTGCACCAGCTAGTATTTCGCGCAGTGGTTCACCAACTGCACCCACCGCACCACCAGCATCATCGAACAGGTACGCAATGTAAGTGTGTTGTTTTTTGGCTGATGCACCACTTTATTTACTTGTGTTTCACTACCTACTGTTGTGCAGCAATTTACATTTTAGTTTAATATCTTTCTGCGCTATCAATTATTTTATCGTGCATCGTTACTGCAGTGCAGTAACAATGCACTGTAACGTTTGGCCTGTAACAGTGCAGATCAGTTTTTTCCATTCTACTGTTTGTGTGCAGTTGTTTGGCTCATTTGCTGTGTCACACTGTCTTGATGTTTAGCCTGCATTGTTACTGCAGTACTGTAACAATATACTACAAAGTCTGGCCTGGTACAGTGCAGGTCAGTTTTTTCGATGGTTCTCTACTGACTCCATGCCGTTGTTTGGTTCACTTGCTTTGTCATACTGTACTGATTTTTTGTCGTGCATTGTTGCTGCAGTACGGTAACAATGCACTGCAAATGCTTGGCCTGTTACAATGTGGGTCAGTTTTTTCCATTGTTCTCTACTGTTGGGGTGCAGTTGTTTGGTTCAGTTGCTGTGTCACACTATTGATTTTTGTCGTACATTGTTGCTGCATTGCTGTAAAACTTGGCCTGTGATGGTGCAGGTCAGTTTTCTCATTGTTCTGTATTGTTTGCTTACAGTTGATTGCAATGCAGTGTCAAGGTTGCTGTGACTAAATGTTTTGGTAATACAGGCTTGTTTTGATGAGAGCAATCTTAGACTAACTAAGCTATTTACCATTTAAATGTGATTATAATCCTAATAGATTGTCCTTTGCTCAAGCTTGCAAGTTTTGTAATATATTCTTTGGTGAAGTTTGCAGTTTTTGTAGAATATTCCTGCAGTCAAACTGCAGGTTTCCTATGTTAATTTTGGTCAAGCTTTTGTGGGCTGTTTCTGTACTCGAGCTGGCAACTTTTGCAGGCTATTTCTCTGCTCTGCTGCATATCTTGTCTGCTGTTCCTTTGCACAAAATTTGTAAGCTATGTCTCTGCTTGAATTTGCAAATTTTGCAGCCTATTCCTTTGGTCAAGCTTGCAAGTTTTATAGGCTGTTCTTTTGCTCAAGCTTGCAGGTTTTGTAAGCTATTCCTTTGCTCAAGCTTAGAGGTCTTGTAGGTTATTCCTGTGCTCAAGGATGTAGATTTTGTAAACTATTCCTTTGTTCAAGCTTGCAGGTTTTGTAATCAATAACCGTCATTCATGTTGCTAAATAAAAACTAAAGGCCTTGCAATACGAGTGGATGACAAGTCAAGCTTGTCATTTTTACTCTGGGCTATCACGACAACAGTAGCAGCAGCTTCTCTGGTTGCAGTTCGTTTAGCATGCTGCTGTTCTTGTCACTATGGAAACGTGAGAGCTACGGTTACAGATTTGTAAGCTCTCGTCAGTTTTTGTGATGCTACAATAATAGCCGTGAATGTTGATCTCACTTAGGTGTAGAAAATAGAAAGCTCTGATAATATTTGTTTTCTGCATAAATTGCATCAGTCTTACGTTGATGGTAAGACTCTTAAGAGCCGCAGGGTTTAAATTTGTGTTTTATATTAATATACTCACAATAAGCCTTTTCGCAGTTCCAGCGATGGATGTTGATCGTGGAAAGGTCAAAGGTTAAGTGTGCCAGACAACGTATTTGTATACACTTGACAATGCCTCACCGCCCAAGCTATTGCAATAGTGACTGTTTTAAAAGGTAGCCAGAACACTAGTTCATTTTTTCTTGTTCTCAACAGGATCGTCTTAGTAAATTACTGTATGCACAGACTAATGCATAATTAAGTAAGTCCATGTAAAAGCACTGAAGTTACTGAACTGATGTGGCATTACCTGTAAATAGCTTTACACACATGTCACGTGACGGTTGTAGTTATAGCGCGCTGCTGTGGTACACTTGACCTTTGACCTATGCACAATCAAACTGAAAAGGCTTATTAATGAAGTTTTGAAATCACACTTGATTGTGAACAGAAAATAGGAAAGAGCTGTGATTCGACTGGATTTGAACCAGATAGTTTTGAATTGCAAAAGACTTCCTCGAGTGGCTGAAATTTAGCTCACTGTTCATGTTTTTATCTTTCAAAAATTTGTTTTAAAAATTTGGTTTCAAAAACGCAATAACTGCGGGTTTGTTCCATCGTATTTATTCTTTCATTCATCAATCCACCCATAGATCATTCGCTTATCCGATCTTTCATTACTTCTTCACCCATTCATTCCTTCATTATCTTTTTCTTTTCACACGTAATACCTTCCCACTGGCTTATTCTAACCATTAATTATACTCATTTGTACAGAAAACATTCTGTGCATTAAAATCTACAATGGTTGCGAGAATTCAGCACTTTGTTGGATGCATACATTAACTTTTTATACTCTTGTTATTATTCACTTATACTCTTGTTGATATTCACTTATACTTCTGCTGTTATTTGCATATTATAATCTTGCTGTTATTCACTTATTAAACTCGCGCTGTTATTCACTTATTATACTCTTGCTATTATTCACTTATACTCTTGCTGTTATTCACTTGTTGAGCTCTTGCTGTTATTCACTTATTGTACTCTTCCTGTTATTCACTTATACTCTTGCCATTATTCACTCATTATCCCCTTTGCTGTTATTCACATATGCTCTTGCTCTCATTCACTTTTACTCTTGTGTTATTCACTTATACACATATTTATTCTTTCATTCATCAATCCACCCATACATCATTCGCTTATCCAATCTTTCATTACTTCTTCACCCATTCATTCCTTCATTATCTTTTTCTTTTCACTCGTAATACCTTTCCACTGGCTTATTCTAACCATTAATTATACTCATTTGTACAGAAAACATTCTGTGCATTAAAATCTACAATGGTTGCGAGAATTCAACACTTCGTTGGATGCATACATTAACTTTTTATACTCTTGTTGATATTCACTTATACTTCTGCTGTTATTTGCGTATTATAATCTTGCTGTTATTCACTTATTAAACTCGTGTTGTTATTCACTTATTATACTCTTGCTATTATTCACTTACACTCTTGCTGTTATTCACTTATTATACTCTTGCTGTTATTCACTTGTTGAGCTCTTGCTGTTATTCACTTATTGTACTCTTCCAGTTATTCACTTATACTCTTGCCATTATTCACTCATTATCCCTTTGCTGTTATTCACTTATACTCTGGCTGTTATTCACTTATGCTCTTGCTGTTATTCACTTATTATACTCTTGCTGTCATTCGCTTATTATATCTTGCTATTCTGTTTAAGAACTGTTAAATTAAAAGTTCTGAGGTTGATTAAGATTCGTGTAATGAATAATTAATTATCTAACTGTGTTTTTATATAGTCTCCAAATGTGATTCACTGTGTTAAATAAGGCACATCTGTCTTGATAAATATTGCTACACCCTCAAACAGACATTTTCTGGTGATCAGGTATACAATACATGTACTTTGCATTAATTTGTGCTGAAACCAGTCTTTAATTACCAGTATACAGGTATATTTGATTACAGGTGTACCCAAACAAGATGATTAGTTTACCTGAGTAGTAGTTTATGCAGGTGTATTACCTAGGCTGAGCATTGTGATCACTCTGCTGCTTAGTATATTGAACTGTCACTTTATACTGGTGGATGTTAACATAATTTTTCTTGTTCAGAAGTTAAATGTACATTAGTTTGCAGTGTTCCGCATTTTTATGTCAATTAATTATTTACACGTTGTTTATGTAAATTTATGTTATTTACATAATTAATGTTAAGGTTTTTATCAGTGGTCAGGCACAAACCTGCAATCAATTAAATTTTGACACCAAAATGTTGGAATACATCCTGGATTTGAACAGGTACCTTCTGCTTACAGGGCAGGTCTGTTAGGTCATTGCCTTTCCCCCGGGGAATAGGGCAGACAAAAGCTCATCGCTAATAGCTGGGCAAATGCCATCCGAAAAAATAATCATAATAAAATAAATTGATCTAATTTGTTAGCATCACTCTAGTGTGAGTGATCTAGCGTTGGATAGGCTGAATTTTCGACGGCCTTGGTCACTGGGAATGTAGCGGTCAAAAATGTCTGCCTAGTAGGCAGAAGATCCATAGTAAGGTCAAGAACAAGCGAGAATCTGTGTCAGTTGTTCGAAGAAACGCCTTTTTCTAGTTTCCAGTGGTGGGCACTTAGAGCATTTGCTGTAAATATTAACAATACCGACAAAGTTTTTTCCGTATTTATTTTTTGATTTGTTGCATTAGAACTTTGTATCTTTGGAAAAGTCTACACGAATGGCTTTTAATTTTTAGTGCTTTTACAAAAACGTCTGTAACATCAGTGTTGCAACTTTCGTGATCAAAACTTCAGCAGTTTTTTGCACCACCTGATATATGCACTTACACACATTTTTTCTGGACGTTTTGCTGATAAAACAGGTATATTTGATTACAGGTGTACCTGAAACAAGATGATTAGTTTACCTGAGTAGTAGTTTATGCAGGTGTATTACCTAGGCTGAGCATTGTGATCACTGTACTGCTAAGTATTGAACAGTCACTTTATACTGGTGGATGTTAACATAATTTCTTGTTCAGAAGTTAAATGTACATTTATGTAAATTTATGTTATTTACATAATTAATTAATGTTAAGGTTTTTATCAGCGATCAGGCACAAACCTGCAAATCAGAGAAGCCAGTTCTCTGCATTCTCTGCTTCAGCCATAAAACAAAAAGCTTTTCACTGTGTTGTTAAACACGTTAATATTGCGTGTTTTTCTCCAGTGGGAGTAGCTTATAGGTTTCGTGTTTAATGTGGTCATATTTGATTGAAGTGTGTGCACTTTGCCTCTTGCTGCTTCATCAAGTTTAAGCTCGCCCTGTTGCACAAACACCATGGATTCCTGTTTAATGGACCGTGCAGTCAATTTCAAAGAGCAAATCATTTCTAATTTTAACGGGTCTTTCTGCGTTTTAGTTCACGGCTCAGTGAACAATGCCGTGCTGACGTCACTGCTGAAACGACAGAGTGAAAAATGTTAGATTTGTTCTTGATTATGACCTTGGAATGTTGCTTGCAGTTTTTCTGGGAGTTTTCCTTTATTCCATGGTTCTCCTACTGTGTGGCATCAGTTTTTTTCTGTGATCATGTGCTTTTTGTGTAGTGTTTTTAATCTGCCATTGTGCCACATGGCTTCTTTGTGTAATCTTTTGAATCTGCCATTGTGCCACATGACTTCTTTGTGTAGTATTTTTAATCTGCCATTGTGCAACATGACTTCTTCGTGTAGTATTTTTATATGCCATTGTGCCACATGCTCTTTGTGTAGTCTTTTGAATCTGTCATTGTGCCACATGACTTCTTTGTGTAGTATTTTTATTCTGCCATTGTGCCACATGACTTCTTTGTGTAGTATTTTTAATCTGCCATTGTGCCACATGACTTCTTTGTGTAGTATTTTTATATGCCATTGTGCCACATGCTCTTTGTGTAGTCTTTTGAATCTGTCATTGTGCCACATGACTTCTTTGTGTAGTATTTTTAATCTGCCATTGTGCCACATGACTTCTTTGTGTAGTATTTTTATATGCCATTGTGCCACATGCTCTTTGTGTAGTCTTTTGAATCTGTCATTGTGCCACATGACTTCTTTGTGTAGTATTTTTATATGCCATTGTGCCACACGACTTCTTTGTGTAGTATTTTGAATCTGCCATTGTGCCACATGACTTCTTTGTGTAATCTTTTTAATCTGCCATTGTGCCACATGACTTCTTTATGTAGTCTTTTGAATCTGTCATTGTGCCACATGACTTCCTTGTGTAGTATTTTTAATCTGCCATTGTGCCACATGACTTCTTTGTGTAGTATTTTTATATGCCATTGTGCCACATGCTCTTTGTGTAGTCTTTTGAATCTGTCATTGTGCCACATGACTTCTTTGTGTAGTATTTTTAATCTGCCATTGTGCCACATGACTTCTTTGTATAGTATTTTTATATGCCATTGTGCCACATGCTCTTTGTGTAGTCTTTTGAATCTGTCATTGTGCCACATGACTTCTTTGTGTAGTATTTTTATATGCCATTGTGCCACATGACTTCTTTGTGTAGTATTTTGAATCTGCCATTGTGCCACATGACTTCTTTGTGTAATCTTTTTAATCTGCCATTGTGCCACATGACTTCTTTATGTAGTCTTGAACCTGCCATTGCATCACGTGATTTCTTTGTGTAGCTTTGGACTTCTCTTCGTAGCACATGCCTTCTTTTATGCTCTCCAATCAAACATGATGTCATGTAGTTTATTTGTATAATTTTTTATTTGCCTTTTTGTGTAATTCAGTAAGTTGGCTTTGGCTTCTATGAAAACAGAGACATATAATGTCCGTCATGAATTCCTTTATTTAACTTTATTTTAACATTCTAATTCTCTCTTCGTGCACTCAACTACTTCCTGTAGCTGTAAAACATGCATTTCTCGGCTATAAAACATGCGTTTCTGTGAGGTAGAGCCAATCAGTAGAGAACATACCTTAACAGTTGTGCATATAATAGCGTTCTGCTGCTATTAGCAACAACCATAATTTAGTTAATTGCTTTTAGTCGTTCTGCCTTATGCTAATGTTTTCTGTCAGCAGCATCCTGTAATAGCTGAATTACTTCGTAGTTCCATTTATATGATTCAATCTCTGCTTATTGTAGCGCTGTATTTTCCACCTTTGTTTAGCTGAGTTATATTTATCCGAATAAAATCCATACCTTCCTACTATTATGCCTAAGCACGATGTCTGATCAATAAGTTGTAGTAGTCACGGTCTATAGACATGTCCCATGCATGATTAACTCTTTCTTACTGGTATAAATTATACCTCATTGTAAATAGATAATCAGATAGTTCGTTAGGTTATTTTTTCCTTTTAACAGTTTTTTTTATAGTTATGGGCTGATTTGCGCATCATATATCTAGCATTAGTATTTTGTGCTTATTGCATTAACTATGTGATATAGTGATTAATTATACATTATTGGTTGTCCTGAGTTCTATTTAATGTTATAGCTGTGATATACAGTAATAACGTAAATGTGCCAAATCATGTAAGTTATATTTTTGGGTGGCCACCCTTTTAATCAAATAGTTGTGCAGTTTTTCTTACAAAGTCATAAATAAATCTAAATTATGTATTTCAATAACAGCAAAACATTTTAAGTAACAACTCGTAGACGTAAGCGTTATGCATCTTTTTCTATAAAACCTAATTAGACTGTATATAATTCTACGCATTTGTTTGAATTCTAAATCAACAATAAATTTAAAACCAGGTTGATGTTTCTCCCACAAACTTCTAAAAAAAGAGCATTTTTCACAGTGTTGTCTTTCTTTAGATGTGTGGGATTTGGTGTGACGAGGAAGTTTATTGTGTTTTCCTGCATTTACTTGATGTACCTTCACAAAGTGAACGTTTATGTATCAGTGTTGCATTTGTGACGTGTTTATAACTATGCTTTCCAGTAGCTGAATTTCTTTCAAATTTGAAATTTCGAAATTCGATTTCAATCGGATTTGATTCACAGTCACGTTCACAATCACATTCTGGTAAAGAATGTTGACAAGTACCAGTACTTGTTCTTGTTGACAGGAGCAAATTGACAAAGCTGATGTTGATCCTGTGTTTTCTTAAAGTCCTGTTTAACATTTCCATTAATAATCCATAATTGGATTAAAACTGTTGATTGAACTTTAATTCTTGATCAGACTAGACTGATGGTCTCTAAACTTGAAATGCACCCTGCATTTCTTGCTTAAGAATAAGAAGTTATTATCAGGAGCATTTTCCTTATTTTATCACTGTCTGCTTTTCATGAAATCATTTTCTCATCTCAGGCGTCTATCCTTGATAATCAGCTAAATTTTTGTTCTTGTTGTGAGATCGTCTAGCTATTGCTTCACATTTTTATGATTCCCTATAGAGCACCGTTAGTACTTAATTTAGCACTTAAATTCAGTTTGATGTATTACTATTTCTGAGCTTCTGCATCACACCATGATTGTCTAAGTCATTTTAGCATAAGTTGTCATAATTTTGAAATTTAAATAGTAGTTTGCTGCAGATGTTGTGTAGTTCAACTTCAGTTAAATTTAACTTCAGATCTTAAACTTTTTGAAGTTTAACTTCATTTAAAGTAATTACATCTTTCCCCATCCATAATCTTGTAAAATCAAAATGTTTTAATGTAAATGTGTGTATATGTTGTAAATATAGAAAGATTTATTTAGTGTCTGTATGTTACAAATGTCACTATTCACTGTGTTTGTAGTGTTTGCTCTGCACCTGACGCATCCGTCTTTTAACAATGTTTTTTGCACTGATGAATGTCGTATGCAGATGTAGTTTTTTTATTAACATTTGTGATGTTCAAATTTTTTATAGGACAAATAAAGATTTCACATATATATATAGTTATGATACACATGCATGTGACCACCCAGTTATACACTCCCTTGATCATGCCCTTATTTGCTAACTATTGCCCAATGGTTTTGAGATGGCAGTCGTGCCATGGTTACTGTGACAGCTACATCCATGACTATGGTCATAGTGATCAGCAACCATCAGTTGTAGTGATGGATAGAGACTAAGCTTCTACTAGGGTAATTCCTGATTCAAGCTGCTCATGTAATGTACTTGTAATATTTGTTTAAGCTAAATATAATTAGCTAATAGCTTCTCAGTGACACTGTAATGAGAGGAAAATGTATTTGCATAGAAATCATCTAGTTTGGCTGCATGAATACTGTTTGCTCAGCCATTATGATAGAGTGAATATTAGCATGCCACGTTATTGACATGTTGCATGCCAATATTAGTAATCAGAAGGATTGTGTTCATGTGACTGCTTCGTGGTTGCAGTGCGGTTACTGTTCCTGTGAGTTACATCACTGCAGGAACTTTCCTGATTATCATTCTGATGATCCAGTCCAGTGAATCTAGCAGACAGGAACTATTTATGTATATATATATATATGTATGTTTTATATATATATATATATATATTATATATATATGTATGTATATTTATGTATATATATCTGCAATCAACGATAGAATTGTTTGTTTTCTTTCAACTCGTATATATATTTTGACCCACTTATAGGTCGCCTTATTGCATACAGAGCTTGCGTTAGCAGTAACTCTATATAAAAGTTACAAATTTAACCGCTCACAATGACCGTTAGGTGCAGCCATTTTAACATCAGTCATTTGAAACAAGTTTAGGTAACATTGTGTAAAGTTTGAAAAGATAATCAGAGCATTCGTAACACACTCTTTCTTAATTAAGCAAAAGTTCAAATTACTTTTTTGTCAATAAGATCAATAATGTGTTGTTGTTTTTTTGGTGACTCAGTGATGCACACTGGGATGGTAATTCAGTGCAGTTTTACCAGGTGGCACGAACATTTTAAATTATTAAGAATTTTCTTTTCCAATTACATAATTCTTTCAAACAAGGCAAGTGTAATGCTAAGTAATGTAACTTTGTATGGAGAGCTCTCTGAGGTATACTCTGAAATTCTTTTTCCAACATTGAAAACTTTCGAATGTTTTCTTACTTGTGTGTGTGTGTGTGTGTGTGCGTGCATGGCTATTTCAGCGATCAAATTGTTTAATTTAGTTAATGGTGCTTGTATGCAACGCTGTGTGCTATGCTGTTCTAACTAAACTTGTCTTACAACATTGTTATGTTAACCACATTGTATTATTATGGTATTTACAGTGTAATTTAGTGCTGTTAAGCCTCCTCTAAGGACTAATGCTGTTACTAATAGTCTTGTAAATATTTGAAACTTGTTACACAGTGTTTTATTCGCGTCATATTGATTAACCATGTCTTATGACGTTGTTACTCAGAATTTTAATGCTGTAGCCCCATCCCATGAGAGAAATTCTGTTAATCTATTTGTGAAGCTGAAAATGATCTTTTTTATTGTAATTTTGTCTTGCAATGCTGCTAAACTTCATAATGTAAACTTTGTTGTATTTTATTCGGTTATTGATCTTATCACGTTGTGATGCTAACCTACCCTTTTGCACTGTCACGCCAGTTGTATCGTGCTATAGTGCTGCTGTTACCCCGTTTTATGTTCCATTATTTACACATTCGATAAATCTAATGTCGTCTTCTATCATTGACATTGTCAGTGTAAAACCTGCATCAATACTCACAAAGTATCTCGCACATCACGCGCATTTGTAAGGCAGATTTGAGAAAAGTTTTCATTTTCTGTTGCAGCTCGCAACAAAAGGCGAAGCCGTCGTCGAATCCGTTCGGTGATGACGAAAACTTTGACGACGCGACAGAGGGCGTACGCGTCCGGGCGCTCTACGGCTATAATGGCTCAGAAGAAGATGAACTTACTTTCAAAGAAGGTACTAAATTCATTGCGTGTAAGAAGAACATGAAAATATATCTCTTAAATACATATTAGGTGGATTTGGCCTTTAGCTTGTCATTCCATACTGCATATACCGCACTGGTTACCATTCACAGTCCGTACAAAACATACTTATTATGCTATAGCCATTTCATTGCATTTTCATCATTGTCACTTCATAATTTGTTTCCATTTTTTACAATTTTTCGCATTTTTCTCTTCTACTTACACCCTAATTTTACCATCATGTCATTCCTTTCATTGCTCATTTCTTTTATTCTGCGCCTAAGACCTAACAACACACCATGCATTACAGATGGGCTTTCCAGGTCCTAGCTTTTAGCTCGATTGCAATCAATTGCCTATCATTTGTTTCTTATTGCTCAAATGATAAGTATTTATAGTAATTTTGTTAAGTACTTATAGTAATTTTGTTTTCAGCATATGCCATTGTATGTAATATATCTGTGTGTGTAATTGTTATAGTGTTTTTGTCTGATAAACAGTAAACAACAATGAACAATTGCAGTTTTCAGTTCTTTTCTGTATTAGTATTAAACGATGAGACTGTTTGCTCGCTGCAGAATAAGCGTTTCTCTGGATAACATTCCCCGTTACCCGCATGGCTACCCGTAGTTTTGACTATTTTCACAAGTCTCCCAAAAACTGCTCAAATCTTCAACATTTTCATACATCTTAATACAGTCAAGTTTGTGTAAAGTTTCAATAATGAATACTAGATCACTTTTTTTATTGGCAAGCAAGGACATTTTCACTGATGCTGACATTTTTCAGTGACTTCAAGTAGACACTTTTCCTTTAACTGGTCGCTAAACGCTAGCAGTCTGCACTGCAGTTATTTCTAAATGCTGAGTGCTGCTTTTATACATTCATTTTCTTCCTCTGGGCTTCTTATCTGCAGAATTGTTTAATGCCTATTGGCTGCCACATCATTTACCTTCAGAAAAATGGTAACAAGTACCTACATTCACTAATAAATTAGTTAACTTCAGCTTTTCTGTACCTGTGCACATATGTCCATCTTTCTACTGAAGTGGTCACTTACTCTGAGTTAGCCTTGCTTGTAGTCCATTTATGTAAAAATAATTATTTCACATGTTTGCAGTGGGCCGATTAATCGATTTAATGGATCGCAGTCACTTTGGGCATTGATTTTTAATCATCACTGTAAATCAGTTGTGTTGTCATTATGGTGTTCAACTTATTTTTCCAAAAAGCGAGAAAAATTGTCAAATGAATCTAGCGTCACTGCGACACTACCTTTGTGCCATGACTTGGCAGACTGCATTGCTGCTTAGATACAAAGGTTTCTCGCAATGAAATGTACAGTGATCCCTTGCTACTTCGCGGTTCGTTTATCGCGGACTCGCTGTTTCGCGGGTTTTCAAAAATATTAATGTAAAATATTGATCTCGGTATTTTCGCTGTTTCGTGGATTTTTGCCGTAGTCCGTCTAAAGTATTTTTGCACATTGTAGTACGTATTGTACAGTAATGTAGAGATTTGATGAATTTTGCATAAAAATCACAAAATGTATAAAAATATATTAAAAATATTAACTGTAACATTAAAAGAATATTATAAATCATAAAAAATTACCATTTACAGTAAATAGTGTATTTATTCAGCGGATGAATACACACCAATAACGAAATGTAGTACTTGCGCCCGCTTGAGATGCTACTTGCTGACGTCAGATTGTGCACAACACACGATTATGTATAAGAGTGTTGGGAGGGTTTATAAAGACTTAAAATAATGTATAACTACTAAAATAAGTATAGCGTCCCTACTTTGCAGAAATTCACTTATCGCGGGTGGGCCTGGAACGGAACACCCACGATAAGTGAGGGAGCGCTGTACAGTACTAAAACATCTAAAAGGCTAACTCTTTAATCACGGTGGATTATGCGGGTGTCTTTAATTCTATGGTATCTTCACTTCATGATTGTTTCAGCAAAACAACAGCCTATTAGCCTTCTCAATACTTTAGTAGTGTGTCAGTTCATCCGTTTTTCATAAGCAGCAAAACCCGCAGTTTCCGTGTGTGTATCTTTTTCTTAAAACAGCCTATAAATCGATTGCTATTGTATCCGATTAATCGATTGTGAAAATGTAACCAATGTATCGCTGCTAGTGTATGCAGTTGTGCATGAATAAGACCTTGAAATAACCGATTGATATATTGCAATGCAGGTGATGAGTTTTTAAAACTAGAAGATGAGGACGAGCAAGGTTGGTGTAAAGGCAAAATAGGCGACACTATCGGACTGTACCCTAGTGGATATGTCGATGAACTACACTGATGCTGGCTAGGTGATTGTCCGGTCGACAATAGGTGGAGCCACGGGCAAACTAGGTGTTAACCTTCGGCTGCTTTGAGATGTATATCTTCTGTGAAAAGCGGACATTTGTTCTGTACAGAGCTTTAGCAGTTGTTGATGGTAATGTTTCGCATATGTGAATATGGCCGTTGAAATGTTATATTGTGATGTGTTTTGAATGCTTTCGTTTGTTTATCTAACATTCTAACTTGATCGTGCAAAGTAAACGAGTAATGTAATCAAATTGCAGTTGTAAATTTTACATATTGCAATGCTGTTTATAGAGCAAACTGAGAGTTTTATATCTTGAGTTAATTGTGAAATACATTTATAATCACGCTCACTGCTGCGTTAACATTCGTAGAGGCCTTTGAGTCTCGTAACTTTTGAAACATGTAGATTAAATTTCCTTCTTTACAAACAAATTTTTTCAATACTCCTTTAATTATTTTATCAATTAATTATTTATCTCAACTCAGATTGAGTTTTTACATGAGTGGAATACCTTTGGCGTCAAAAGACGTTATGGAATGTGAATAAGAAATCTTAATGTTAGTATCTTTATAAGAAATTAACAGTAATAATCCTATGTTTATGCTAAATGTAAGCAAAGATTTGCACTTACAATGAGCTCTAAGTTTTCATTGCATCTGGCTTATATTTTTTTACTTAGCTCATATTTTAAATTTTTTAAATTCTGTAATCTATTTGCCTCGATGTGTCTTGATATATCAATACAATCATACTTTTCAACATGGGACTTCCTGTCTCATTTTTAACTGGGAGCACCACACTTCAAATAGCCACTTGGCTTCTCCACCTTCAAGTAATAGAGATTCTGCATTGTTCACTGAGCATGTACTCCGTATGTTCATTGAAAAATTGTTATATTCATGAACCTGTTATATTCAGCTCCATGTGTGTACAATACTTGCTGCGTGTACAGTACAGTACTTTGATCCAGTTCTGCCACCAGATCTAATTCCAATGGTTTCTTTTTAACTGCTTATTTAAAATCCAAGTCAGATTAAATTCCTATACTTCTACAATGCTGGGAAATTATCATAGTGAAGCAAATTTAGTAAACATAAAATTTTTAAAATCTTTGCCTGAGTTTCATTATTTAATTCTTATTTTTTGGTCCGCAATCTGTAGGCAAGAAAAATTTCTCCTAAAGATTATCGCTATTTAAAGTTATAATTTCGGACAACTGACAAATTATACTGCGTGTAAAAATTTCCATGAACCAATGGCTCCTGGAGGAAACGAAAAAAGTAAAACAAGTGCAAGCCTCCCTCTTGAATTGTGGGCCAGTGATTTCCTATGCAAGTGTAAAATACAAAGGAATTTATTTTGACTATGATATATTAAGGACACGCTGCTATGAGAATCACTGGCCCACAGTTGAAAAGGGAGGCTTGCATTTGTTACTGATATTTTCAGTAATTGTAATTCAGTAAACATTTTCAGTAATATTTTCAATTATCTGTAGAAGTTAGCATTTACTTAGTAGACTAACAATATTTGCTTCTGCGAAGTTTAATGATAATGTGATTTATTACTGCATCAGCGCTTTGCTGCAGTCCTTATTGCATTCATTCTCATCACCTTTTCAGCATCTAATTTAAAATGTTAGTTTTAACATGATTTCATACACACTTCCTGACTGATACAATGCACTGCTACAATTTATTTGTTGTTATTGCCATTGGGTATTTATGTATGCAACTAGCATCCTCTTCTGTTTGCTGACTTCTCCTTAAAAGGTCGCGGTTGCTTATGTAGTTGGTTGCAAATTGTTTATGAATTGTTTCCATGGCAACTAGCTTTCGTTGTGATATTAGTGTTGATGTGAGGTTTCTGTTATGAGAATATTGCATTCCACGTGCAGAACGTGCTGCCATGCACATCAGTCAATGGCAGAACACAGCCAATGTTAAGCTAATTTAGAGGTCTATTGTTTCTATATACAATGGGGATATTGTTTCCAGTGGCGGCTCGTGTATAGGCACTGTGGAACTGCAGCACCCCCTATTTTCACTCAATATTATAGATAACGTTAAATATGTTGAATTTTTTTTCTTTAATTCTTTCTTTATACTTGCAAATCCTTGTATGGAACTAGAGCACGTGACAGAACTGTGCACTTCACAGTTCCAGTGATGCGATGTTTGGATGTTGTGTGCACGTGTCCGAGATAAGAAGCTGCACGCTAGGTAGAGAAAGCATTGTCGCTCACACAGTGTCGACCTTGCTGTGCTTAAAAACCGAGTATCATATTCTTGAATGTGACAAAGTTTAGAATTTGATGATTATCATGCTTCCAGCTATTCTATTTAATTCATAGTTTTTTGGTTCTCTTAGTTTTCAGAAAACTTAAATAATTTAATCATGGCCTCCTTACATTCCCAAGAAATAAATTCTGCGACTGTAAGTGAACTTCAACACTGTTTTACACAATATTAAAACAATAGTAAAAATTTTCTGAAGCAGCACCCCACTAATCTCAGCTACGAGCGGCCACTGACTGTTTCTAAACACAACCAAAGAGGATCAAGTTTAGGTTTAAGAAACTAGCATACTAAGAACTGAAAACTCGCTAGCCAGATTTGTGCGTTCTGAAAACTTGAGGGGTATAAAGTTATTCTCTTTTGATGACTATGGCGTATGTAAACACTTGTCTACGTCACAATTTCCTAGCTAAACTCTCACAGAAGCAAAGCGATGGGGTAGAATTAGGTTTATCCATTGTGTTTCCCCAACAATGTAATTATTATCAATAATCAATGCCTGTGACGAGGGAGCAGCCAACAATATTTGTTGACTGTTATAGGCGTAACAATTACAGTTACAAGTGTGCTCATATATGTACTTGAAAGCAAGAGTAAAACTTACTCTATAATAGAAAATTCAGCTATGTCATTAAGTGGTGTCTGGATCTACCCCATATTTATCGAGCTTCGTTTTGGAGCTTGTTAATGGGTGACGTCTTTGATTAACTTTGCATGTTTTCTACTAGTAATAATGGCTAATGGTCAATCTTTTGCGTGGAGCTAGCCAGCGGAACCGTTTCGCATAACCCGCAGAAAAATTACCTCCGCTTGTTTTGCTAAGCACAATGCGGTAAAAATCTGTAATACTTTAATAATTCTGCGCCAAAGTCACCTTCATGAAACTGTTGTTGACAGGTGAAGTCAAAATTACGTGAAGATCTTCATCTGCCTTCGTGGCACACACGACATAATTACTGTTAAGAATAGAAGCAGCAGAAAAGCTACCTACTTATTTTGATTGAAAAATCCCCATTGTTGTAAGAGTCACAGTGGATAATTTCTGGAGAAAATTGAAGTGATACATCCACGCAGTTTGTTACGTGTCATAAGCATTTGTTATTCCTGCTAGCTTCAGTATTACGCAAATGAAATTAAATGGCATTATCTTACGTCAGAGTCAGATGCCCACTGATTACACCTTTGTTTACAATTATTTGAGTTTTATCGCCTAACGGTACTTTCGTACTTGTACATTAGTACAGACACTGTTCTTATTTTCCCTCAGGGTTTAACTTATGCTTGTTTTTTTAGTTATCTTGCTAAGTTATCTCATCACTATTTTCTTTTTAAAAGTGTTTTTATACAACAAATAAAAAATGTTTTTGATGTGTCTGCGTGTCTGTGAACAAATGAGTGGAAATGCAATAACTAACAGCCATTAAAAATAACCCAGTTTGATATAACTGATTGTTTCATAATAATTACTTATCTAATGAGACTTTCCGGTAATTGGTTTGATGCTGCAAATGTAGAACTTCACAAGTATAGAGTGAAGTTAAGTAGTGCAGTTCTTACCTTTGGCAATAGCCACTAGAACTACGTGAGGAGTTATCTCTTTGTACAACGTTTGCAATATTGCCCTTACCAATTGCTAGTGTTTCTAACTGTACAATAAGTGAGGAATAATAATCATTTTTAGTTTTTTTTGAGACTATGAGACAGGCTTACTGTGGAATAATGTATGCCATACTTGAAGCTGTAATGTTGTTATACAAATATATTAAATTTATAGTTAAAAATGAATCTTTGATTTGATTTTTTTTAATTTGGCATTTTGCATAATGGCATGTTCATGTGCAACACATTAACTTTTAATTAGGTAGCTTTGAACTGCCGATTTTTTAATTTAGCATACCATCAAATTACACTTCGTTCTTACAATAGAGAGCAGTTGTAGCAGCAACAGCGACATGATCATCATCAACAACAACAACAACAACAACAGCAGCAGCAGCAACAACAACAACGAAACTGCAATAAGAGTTAAAAGTAACTTTATCACTAAATATCTATTTTCCTAACATACCAAAAACAATATTTGTTCCCTGGCATAAAATTATCACAATTTCAATTGGTTTAAAATTTTAACAAATTTTCCTATATAACAAACATCTTACTTGATCAATGAATATTGCCATAGATAATAAGGTATATTATTCACTTGTTGCCAACGACGACGAAAATGCAATTGTCTAGTGAAAACAATAAATTTGGGGCTCAGGCGCTACCAAATTCATACAGAGGGTGCCACCAGTGCAAGATCTTGATAGAGATTACAGGATCTAGTAGCACGGTTGTGCCCGTGTGCGGATTGTGTGCAGTTCCCTTGTGGTAAATTGGATGAAAGACGAGTTTTAAGCGCTGGAAGCGCATGTCTCGACTGACGTTGAAGCAAACTTGGGTTAAAGTTTGTCCCATGACGACGGGCACGGACATGAAGTTGTCGCACGTGACGATCATCACGCAGCAACCGTCCTCGGAGTTTGCGTTTACTTCGTCCGCACAATTCAGCATGTCTCTTCTGTTGCACACGGCCACCGACGGATGACGGAATTTGAAATAGAACGTCCACTGCGACGAAGCATGCGCGTGCCACATCAATATGCATCTCTTTCCCTTTAACACATGCGGCTCTGCTAACGACGGTGCAGCAGAGAGTTTAGCTTTATCAACTAGAGGCTGGTAGAAGTAAAACAACGCACGGATCACGTGAGATTTCAGCCCATATCGACAGCACAAATTCTCTGGTTTTAAACTGGCAGGTAACTCGACATCTTTACGGTAGTACCTGCAAAATACACACGAAAACTGATCTCACTGTTCTTTATATATGCTACTTAACACTGCGGGTCATAGTCCAGCATTTAACAGCAGGACCTACTCAACGTTCATGTTTGTGACAGGACCAAAATATGACTTATTATCAAGGCTAGACTTCAATACAAGCTACTGAACTAGCAGAAGTGTCTTAGCCATATTTCTTCCATCAACTATAATCAGTGTAGCAAATGAAGATGCTTCGAGTGAGTGTTGAATGCAGCTGGTCACAAGGCAGTCAGTGACCAGTCTCAGCATGGCTTACTTTAAGTCACGATGATATATGCACATGACCCCTCGGCTATCATCACTGTCTTTAAAAATAGTAATATGTAGTAGTAATTATTTGGCACTAGAAAGTAGTACAAACAATGGACACTAGAGGTACTTCCTCAACATACCAATATGTAATAAGACGAAGTATGAATAACACAAATTAATTCTTAATGACAAGAATGGGGGGGAAAAAGAAAGAAGAAATGACACGAGATTTCAAAGTACCACTTACTTTATCTTCATGTGAAAGGGACGGACAAATAAATCACATTGAATTACCGATGCCATATTTTTGGAGGATTTTTTTTGTTCGTAATAAAAGTAAAAAACTTTGTCCAAAAAAACATTAGCATTAGTGATTCAATGCGGTTTATTTGTCTGGTCTCTCACATAAAGATAAAGTAGGTAGGTGGTACTTTAAAACGTCATCTCTTCTTTTTGTTTTTCAACTGTGGGATTTTTTTTAAATTTAAAACGTATTAACACTCTAACGCCATACATCAAACTTTTACATAATGTGCGAATCACATGACGTTACCAAAAAACTTTAAAGAAAATTGCAAACTTGATCGAAACTCGCTGAATGTGACAAATAGCAGATTGGCCTATTTTCTTAAAAACCCGATGGATTCAAATTTACGGAAACTGAGCCGCAATACATCCAGTAAAACCGAATGTATTAGGCAAAATTTTTTAGGCTAAGTTAGTGAATTTCTTGCAATCAAAGTAACTCGGCTTTTTTCTTGATTTAAATTGTGGCTTCAAGTTTCAACAAGGTCACACACGAGTTCCAGCAAATGTGGAGTTAAAGACACAAACTGCCAGCATTCATAATAAGCTAACTGACGACTTTTGACGTCAGAAAAATGAAGCTACACAATACGAAGTATCCTGCTTTTGCCTATATACAAGAATAAGCCATATAGCTAACACAGTTCTAACTGATTAGCATTTGTGAATTTATTGTAGTGTAAGATTTATTAGTTCCTCAATTTCACACTCACACTGGAATGCCACTAGAAGAGTAAACTGAGCTAATAACAATTTGTTCTAACAAAGGTCTACGTGAAAGCAGCGATTATTGCCCACCAGCACACGAGTGGATTTCCAAAATTACCTTTTGTATAACTTCATCCAGAAACTGGCGGTCTTAATGGCGTAATAAGCATGTCTGCAAATGCCAGCAAACTGTCCCACGCACTCCGGATGCAGGTAATCCGCTATGAGACACCACAGATCCTGCGGATAGACCACACCGGCAGTAAACTTCACCGCTTTCTGTTGCCGTTTTCGTCTTTGACACGGCGGCTCTGAAACAATGCAGCATAGAGAGTTAGGAAGGAAACTTCATAAAGTTGTGTCTATGGGTTTCAACCATGCAAGTACACCACATCATAATACACATGTAATAAATGTAAAAATATCGGCAAAATAGAGTGCATAGTGGAATCAACCCGGTGTGAAGACGTAAAAAGAAACAGCATAACTGTATGAGGAAGCATTCAAATAACTTTTGAACAAAAAATCAATAGCTTCTTGTTCAAATAAATCAAATTTTTATGTGTTTTATTGCTGGTATGTCTGACTTATTTTTGCTAGATATAATGATGTAAATACGTATTGTATAACTGTCTGTTTAAGCCATATATTGTAATTTTGGTATTGCACAAAACTACATTACAGCTAACTATATATTTCAACACTGGCAGGAACAGCGGTTTCATAATTACAACACTGACAGTGATTTTTTTAAATTACAGGTTGTTTTGAAGCTATTAAAATGCAACACTTTTTTTAAATGTCAATTTTTTTCACTTTGGAACATAAGTTAGTCTGTAGTTGAAGGCACAGATCTGGTTTAAAGCACAAGGAAACACTTCATAATAAAAGCTTAAAAAATCGCTTTGAAATTTTATATCACTTACATGCTGTGGTATTGCACACAGAGCTTGGGTTAGGAGTAAACTGTATAAAGCTTTTAAATTTAAACTCCTGCAATGACCGTTAGGTAAGTCATTTGAAGTAAGTTTACACAATGTCGGCTAAAGTTTGAAAGGTAATCAGAGCATTCGTAACTCACTCTTCACTTTTAGCTAAGCAAAAGATTAAACTACTTTATATTGTCAATAAGATCAATAATGTGTTTTTAGTTAATCAGTGGTGCACACAGGGATGGTGATGATGCAGTGCCGTTTTAACAAGGTGACAAGAATTATTAAGAATTTTTTTCCTTAGTTACATAAGCCTCTCAAACAGGTAAACAAAAAAGTAATATTAACTTTGTGTGTAAAATTTTTTGAGATAAAGTTTAAAATTGCCTTTTCTTCCCCTTTAATGACATAGACGGGATCGATTGTTCTTTTCTATTTCTTTGCGAAGCACAAAGAGAGACACAAATGAAATCACTTCAACAAAATTTACTTTAAACATAATGATTAGTATGATTTCTATTTTGTATATCAAAGGAATTTCTTTGTGCAGCATTTTTTAAAATAGATAACCGTTCCTAATTCTGCTTATAAATCTTCATATATTGTAAATGCTATAATTTTTAATAATTACTTATTACTGTACATATCATTGCTTATAAAGGATGCCCTATGGCGATCTTAAAGCAATTTAAAAAATGTAAACTAATAATATTCAAAGACCCTTTCAAGCATTTCTGTGTTTTTGTAAACGTACAGCAATAAATGCAATTCGAATTTAAAATGGCATACCAATCGGCTGAAATTGCATAGAAAATTGCGATGCGATACCAGATAAAAATTTCACTACACCTAAATGATCACTCCAACTAGGACACATGTAGCACTTTTACCTTTCGAATACAGGTGCGCGCTTGTTATAGATTCTATAGAATAATATAGACCAGGAAATAAAAGCCACTGAAAAAATTAAAAACAACAGATTTACGTTATAAGCCATGTTACAGAAAAACGTGTACACAACAAATAAAATGTAGTTCAAGCAAGGTTAAAAAGTTATCACTAAAACTGAACTGAAGATGTTGACAAAATAGTTGGAAAAACTCTCACCAGACAGGGCATTCTTAAGAAGGACTTACTGTATGTTTTTCACACAACAAGTTACTATAGGTAGAAGAAACTCCAGTACCTTCAGCATTAAATTTCTTGGCATGACCTTCCAATGCTTCATGAACCTCCGCTGAATCTCCGCCACCGTCGTCATCGAAGTCACTCAACTTCCTCTCAAACCAGCTTGGTTCACTGAACACCTCTACTACTAGATCTACATAAAACAAATTCATAAAGTTTTCATCAAAACAACAGCAATTATAAGGCACATTGTGCGGTCAAAGAAGACATGATGTAAAAGAACTGAAAAAAATTCACTTTTTTCCCTCAGGCTTCTTATTTGCAGAATTCTCTACCAAAAGATTTTCCTTGGTACAACCTCACTCAATTGAAGAAGAATATAAATAGGTGCCTTCTATTGCTAGCAAAATAATTATTATACAGTAGATGCCGTTTATTAGACTCACGGTTAATAGACTCAACAACCTAATTTACTCAAAAACATTTGGTACAGTTCCATTCAAATGTATAAAATTGTTGGTAATTTCGTCAATTTACGTCGATCTTGTTCACTAAGATATAAGTAGAAACAGTCATGTTAGGTACAGCTTTTGTTTGTAAACAGGTGCAGTACATTTATCATATGCGCTAATATGTTAGCGTAGCCGTTTTGCTTCACCCGCTTGTCCGCTGCAATTAACCCTGTTGTTTCTGGAAGCTACACATTTAATCATTTGCCCAGCGGTTTGCATTTGAAGCTCCTGCTGCTTTTCTCAAGGTCACCACAAACTGCAGCTCAAGCACTAGGAGACTAGCTGTATATGTATAACAAGAGGTTTTCAAGACTTATCATTATGAGAATTTCATAAACAACGTCTTTGTGAAGAAATGAAGCAGCTGACCTCTTTTTAGTGTTAGTAATCAGATTTGTGTGAATTTTCATTTTCTTTTTTTATTACTACACTTATATAAATTAGTATTCTTAAATCATTTCACACAGGAATTTCGACATTAATTTGTTTCTAAAATTTATCTAAAGCCTTTGCAATGCATACTAAGGTGATGAGTCATATGACGCATACTTCTACAGCAGTAATAGGCTACACCCATCCGCTAATTGAATCAGTCGGTTAATTTGGTCAAAACACTTCCATCTCAAAGTGACCAAGGTGAGTGTATTAAGCAGCGCTTACTGTATATGAACTTTATTTCAGTGGACTGGCTGGACATTTTACTTACTTACTGTAGCCCTTTTACCTTGAGCTGTCATTGGCTTTATTACAGTTGTCTCAATGAATGCATCTGCCTGCCTGATTGATTGTGGCCTGGAGTAATCTAAGAAGTTAATACCTTGTACAGGGCATAGCTCAAGCTTTAAACCCTTAAATTTTTGCACCTATCGGTGCACATATGGGTTTTTTTCCAGCGTTGTAAAGATCCATATATGTACATACAACTCACGGGCACTGCAACCTTCCTAATGCTGGACCAAAGTTTCTCTGCATTGAGGCAGATATAAAAAAACTTTAAGTCAGAGAAATATCAAGTAGCTGAGCATCTAAATAGTGAATTAGTAACAACCTTGATTCCCATTCGAATGACAGATAAAATTTTTGGGACACACTGCCATCAGTCCTGGGCCCAGTGATGCTTAATTGCTGGTAAAGACTGCCATTAGAAAACTGCCCATCCCAGGGTTCAAGGTGAAAGAACACCTTTGGTGATACATTGCTTAAAAATTGAAATTATAGCAAGTGGAAGATACGCACCTTGTTTCTCATTAGTTCTGTTGCCTTTACGCAGGCGCCGTATCCGTCCCTCGCCGTCAACCGGTGCATCAGCATAATCGGTAATAGTGGTATCAGCTAAGAAAAGATATCAAGGAAAAGCAATTTAGTCGTATCACTGATTGATCATTACATCTTGACTGTGCTTTTTATGTATTGTAATTTTACATTTTTTGATCGCACTAAAATGAATTATAAATCCCAAAATCGTATGACAACTGCTAGTTAATGCATCTACTAAAAACTAAAAACTTGGCTAGTGATTTATAGTGAAGTGCAACCTGTTTACTCTATTACGTTTAAATTAGTGTATGTATGATGCTAATGCAGTTAGACTTAGACAGAAAGTGAAAGGTAGGGATACAGTTAGGCCCAACTTGTTTTCATATAAAATCAACAAATATACCAAATATTTTACCACAAAGGGAAGACTGCTGGTGCTTCTTCTTCCTGTTCCTCCCCATTTGACCAGTGGTTTAGAAAAAGTCCCAATCCTCATTTTCCACCTCACTGGTATGTCACCAAGTGTGCACCAATAGCAGCTAACACAATGTATCCATTTGCTGGCATTATTACTCAGAAGTTTTGCGATCAAAAGTGAAATATGAGGTAGTAAGGTGATTATCAAAATTCGAAGTGATTTTAGTTTGCCAAATTTTAATTTTTGAAAAGAAAAAATTATTTTTATTTCGAAAAAAGTGGGTCACGAACAACAGTAATTATAAGTGTGCCAATATGCAAGATCTTCAATTTGTGTTTAAATTACTTACTACACAGATGCTAGATGGAGCCACCAAGCTACACGAGTCGGTGACTCGATGGTGGCCGGAATTATATTTTGTTGCTGAATACAGACTACCTTCCAAACTTGCTTCTTTAATTCAATAGAATATTGTCTGAAGTTCAAAAAGTGAAATACCAAGGACATATAATAGGTCACATTGGTCAGGTACGACACATCGTCTTCTTCTTCTTTACACCAATCAGTTACTGGTGCTTACAGTTACCAAGGTGCTTAAGTTAGTTACTGTGACAGTAGTACTGAACTCTGTAGTGATTATCAACAGTTAGCTACAGTTGATGTTTCAGTTTTGGTTTGTCACTTTATGGCACTTTTGTTTCAATTCAGTTTAGTTTCAAAGTCAATAGTGAATGTTCGTTTCTTTATATCCAGTTTAATAAGTTTATTTACAGTTTACTTTAGCTTGGGTGAATCACTGGGAATTGCAAATTGTGTCAATTTAGAGCCGTTCCTATTTTGATTCAGAGCTGGATAGTTAGCTAGTTTACACTAGGACAGCCTAAGCAATAGCGTAGCTAAGAGGGGGCAGAGAGAAAGTGGTCTGCCTCGAGTGGTACTTTGATCAGATGTACCGAAAAAGTTTATTCTGTTGCAACAGTAGAAATGTAAAACAAAATATACCTAGTGCTGTACACAAGGCGAATATCGCTGTCTAATTTGCACATCAATTTTTATTTAGAAAAGAAAGGATGACTGTTTTTCCTATAATAATATTCAATTACTTTGACATTTCAGTAATCCTGAGTGTAACTCGGGGATTGTCCATTCATCAAAAGGTAATGATACATCCACTGAGCTGTTAAACGAACAGTCATGTCAAAATTTGCTGAAACTACTAGGCTGTTCTTGACACCGGCTGTCTGACATGTAAGTGAATTTGCTTTTATCACTTGTGGGCTACCGTATAAACTTCCTGATTCCAAGAACTGAGCTCTGTACTCATCGTAGATAAACTGTATTCCTTGTGCTGTGGAATCGTAGCTACATTGATGTTGTGACGTGTTGTCCTTATTTGTTAATGTGCTGACAGAACAGGAAGGATGAAGTTATCACTGAGTCATGATTGGTGAGGAAATACTTAGCAAATAAAAATTTACTAAAACCTTGTAGGTTATTGCTTTGCATCAGAATATTGTAATTTTTTGTTGGGTGCTAAAGCGAGAGTAACATTAATATGAGGTAAACTAAAGCTTTGGTGATTGTATTGCACTGTGGTTGCATGGCAGGTTTTAGTTTGGTTAAGACTGAGCAATTACCATTTTGCTTGATTATCGAGCATCTGCCTGTTGATCTTAGGTATACTTAAGTTTTTGAACTAAAGTAAATACGTCTTACAAAGCGTAGGGATAGATGTTTAAGCACTGACAGCAGTGGTGGTGGGTGGTAGGTAAAATTAGTAGAGGTGCTGCTTCAGAAAAATTTTAGCCATTGTTGACTGCAACTTTCTCATGGAGATACAACTGTGAAAACTTAAGCTGTTGAAGTTCAATTACAGTCACAGAACTTATTTCTTGGGGATGCTGGTACACTGTTTTTAAGCACGTGTAAACTGACATCACACACTGCTTGAGCGACAGTGCTCTCTCTACCTAGATAACAGTGTCTTATCTCAGGCATGAGGGCATGGTTGCATTTGCACATCATCCAAACATCACGTTGCTGGAGTTGTGAGTTGTGTACTGGAGAGCACAATTCCGTCACATGCTCTAGTTCCGTACAAGTACAAAGAAAGAATTAAAAAAAGACTCATTGTATTAAATATTATCGATAATATCTATTGAAAATAGGAGGTGCCACTGATCGACAGGAGACACACGAGGAAGACTAGTGGCTAGCCATCGCTCAGCCTCTTTCTTTCCCCAGTGCAGAACAGTTACTCCATTAAGGATGTCAGATTAGACCAGGAAGGAGGCCAGAGCGTCATGTTTGAGTGGTAAATGGTATGAAAACCAGACACTGTTTGACCTATTTACTAGAGAAACAGGACAGATTTTGGATTTGAACCCAGAACCCTCCGCTACCGCATCTGCCTCGTCTAAAAAAAATTTCATATTGTTGTCTGCTGCAATCTGCTTTTACCATTTAATCATTTTAAAATTCACTAACTATAATCAAATAAACTGATTTTTTGCTTCTGACCAGGTTTTTTGTAGACTGCAACAGTAGCAGTCACTCGCGTACTGCTGAGAGCGCATGTAGCAGAGTTGTGAAACAGGAGATGGAGTCTAAACTGTGCTCACTGTGGTTTGCCTTTGATACACTGGATGTGAATGGAAGAGGTGACATACAGCGATCACAGTTAAAGGTAAAATTTTACAAATTGTACCAAATCCCACTTTAAAGTATTCAGCCTTAGCTATTAAATATTTATAGTCGGATCAATTCACTCCTCTTAAACTGCGTGATGTATTTGTATTTTAACATTTGATGTTAAATCCACTTCCAAGCAGTTAAAGTTATGGAAAAATTTATATCTGCCAATAGTTTTATAAACTCCACAGGATTTAGAAAAATTTGGCTGAAAGATTGTAGAAAAACCCCTCCCAATTATAACACGACATTTAGTGATGTCCCAGATCGGGGCTTGACTTGTAGTACTTATTGTTAATTAAATTTAGTTTTACTTTTTTATTTTGTAGTTTTTAATTAAATGTGGATTTTTATCAATGTTCATCAGTTACATTTACAATTGAATTTTGTACTTCATGCATTTTTAGTAGTAAAAGTCGTGCCAGCAGTTGACTATAAAGCTTTTCACAGTTTCTTTGTTGGCAAGCGCAGTTGCTGCAGGTCTAAGGTTAAGTGAGCCCAGTAACGCATCTTAACTACTACCGTGTGCGATATGAGTGTAAAGCGAAGTCGTCTGTCACGTAAGTTCAATAACTTAAGTCGTTTTATGTGCACTTTACTTAATTATGCATTAGTCTGTGCGTAGAGTGATTTACTAGCAGGATCTTGTTTGGGAATGAGAAAAACTGACCTAGCTAAGGTTCTAGCTAGCTGCTAAAACTGTTGCCATTACAATAGCTTGGGCTGCAAGATGTTGCAAGTTTACCCAAATGCGTTGTTTGGTACACTTAACCTTTGACCTTTTTACAGTCATCATCAATATCTGTATCATCAATAGAAAAGACTTTTTGACTGGATATGTTGATTTGCTTACTGTATTTCAAGGTGCTGTTAGCAAATATTGGGAACTTGCTTGGACTGACAAGTGCAGAATCTGATCTGGAATCTTTCATGTCTGACCAGCAGCTGTTGGATTTTGATGCTTTCTGCACCTATCTGCAGAAGCACGTCTTTGTCTCGCTGCCGGAATGCGACGCCAAGTCGTTCGAGAAGATGAGTGCCAGCATCGACGAGATGTGCTGGGCCTTGTGCAAAAAGGACGTGATGCGATCTGTGACGATGTTTCGTGAACGTGACGTGTACAAGTTGTTTCGCGTCATCAATGTGGTAGCCGAGATCGTGCCGGATCAGCTGCGGAAGAAAGTGGTCGCCACGGACAAGGAAGAAGTGGAAAATGTCACGAAAGAGTTTATAGCTGCATTGGGTATGTATTTTGCTCATTAGAAAAGTAACAAATTAAGCTTAGATACCTAGCAACTAATCAAGAAATGAATGTTTATTTTCTGTGTACAGCATACACTTTTTTTAAAGAGTGCGGTATTATACACAAAACAAAATAAATAGGCTTACTGAAATGCTTGAAACACTAAAAACCCTTTACTTACAAATAGCTAAAAATGTTGTATCACCTTCATCCTGTATTATTAGGCATAGAGCTTGTATTAGCAGCAACACTGTATAAAACTTATTGAAACACTGTATTGAAACAAGTTTAGATAACATTGCGTAAAGTTTGAAAAATAATCAAAGATTTTCGTAGCTCACACTTTCTGTGTCTTGTTTGGTGAGTCAATGGTGCACACTACAAAAGTGAGTCCACAACATTTTACGAATTGGAGCAAACATTTTAAATTACTTTTCTAGTCTCTCAAACAGGTAAGAGTAATACAAAGTAATGTAACTTTCATGCATTCATGTTTGTAAACATGACCTAGCACTTTAGAAAAAATTATACCAGATTTTGATATCAAATTGTAACAATTTTTCATTCTCATATCTATTTGATGTGTTGTAAAATCATGCATGAAACAGAAGTCCACTATGTTTGATGTGTTGTAAAATCATGCATGAAATAGAAGTCCACTATGTTTGATCTGTTATAAAACTATGCATGAAATAGAAGTTCACTATGTTTTATGTGTTGTAAAACCATGCATGAAATAGAAGTCCACTATGTTTGATGTATTGTAAAATCATGCACGAAATAGAAGTCCACTATGTTTGATGTATTGTAAAACCATGCACGAAATAGAAGTCCACCATGTTTTATGTGTTGTAAAACCATGCATGAAATAGAAGTCCACCATGTTTTATGTGTTGTAAAACCATGCATGAAATAGAAGTCCACTATGTTTGATGTGATGTAAAACCATGCATGAAATAGAAGTTCACTATGTTTGATGTATTGTAAAACCATGCACGAAATAGAAGTCCACTATGTTTGATGTGTTGTAAAACCATGCACGAAATAGAAGTCCACTATGTTTTATGTGTTGTAAAACCATGCATGAAATAGAAGTCCACTATGTTTGATGTGTTGTAAAACCATGCATGAAATAGAAGTCCACTATGTTTGATGTGTTGTAAAACCATGCACGAAATAGAAGTTCACTATGTTTGATGTGTTGTAAAACCATGCATGAAATAGAAGTTCACTATGTTTGATGTATTGTAAAATCATGCATGAAATAGAAGTCCACTATGTTTGATGTGTTGTAAAACCATGCACGAAATAGAAGTCCACTATGTTTGATGTATTGTAAAACCATGCATGAAATAGAAGTCCACTATGTTTGATGTGTTGTAAAATCATGCATGAAATAGAAGTCCACTATGTTTGATGTGTTGTAAAACCATGCACGAAATAGAATAGAAGTCCACCATGTGGTCACTGGTCAGTTGTTTTATTATTTTTTGGTGGAGGGATGCTTTAACACCTGTTGTAAACTAATTTCAAAGAGCTCTTTATCGGGCGTCCTCTTCTTTTCACACCTGTTCCTCTCAACTCTCACACAACAAAAAAATCAATGTTAGTTTAGATACGTTGTTCATGTGTATCTGCTTGTTTAGGGAAGCCATGGACTGACGCCCTTTGCGATGGTTTCCGCAGTGGCGCTGTGAATTACAGTTTTCAAGAGTTCTTGCATCTGTTGGAGACGGATGTTACATCAGACGTACGTAAAGTTGCCATATCTGAAGCTGTGAATGAAGTGTGTGATGCTTTCATTAAGGGTGTCATTAAAAAGGTATGTTTATTTGCCCTTTGTGCATTATTCGTAATTTACACAGTGGTAAAAAGCGGCTCGAGTTACTGGTTGTATTGTCTAACTGGTTGTTAGTACATAAAATTTCCAGAAAACAGTTTACTTTGTTACTGAAAATCCATACAACTTTAATGATGATTGCAACGTAATTGTGATGTCACACATTTAGAAAGTGTTGAGACTGCCTAATAACCTTTTTCTCTTCTAAATAAGCCTTTTCGCAGTTCCAGCAATTGATGATGATCATGAAAAGGTCAAAGGTTCAGTGAACCAGACAACACATTTGTGTACTCTTGACAACATC